>JAPYZK010000964.1:0-27712 GCA_030522785.1 Platygaster equestris | reverse complement strand
TCATTAACCGTGGTGGTATAGGCCTACTGGGGAACGCACCACGTAAAAATAAAAACAACGCGCCTTTTACTCGACCTCTTGGGTGGTGTGGAACTGGAGAAACTCTTACGGAAATTACCGTCAAGTTGAGGGGAATTTCCGTATGTTCTACGAATACTAATTTTCGTAGATTTCTCAATTTTCTTGTAGATTTACATTCCTCATGGTAAAATTGCCTAAATTTAGAGGATTATCGTAGTCTTAAAAATATTTCCGAACTACGCAATTTATTCCATACTTGGCTATGAAAAATTTGTATTTTCCGCGGTCCCAAAACTTTGGCAATTCTTTCATTGCCACGGAATTGTTTATATGTATATTCTTTAGTCATTTACAAAATGTCACAATTTTTAGAAATTCCCAGATATTCATGTGAATTTATGTCGTTCGTAGTAAAATTTCCTTAATTTAGATAATTATTATCCTAATTTGAAAAATATTTCCGAAACCCACAATTTTTTCTGCACTTCGCAATGAAAAAGGACATAATTCACATGTTAAAAATTGCAATTGAGATTGTTACTCCAGTTTTGCCTTAAGGTGCCCGATTGATCCGATTGCGTTTTCTAAGATTTTTCACGCATGAGACGAAAGCGGTGACTTTGAGCCAATCTAAAAGGTCGCGAGAATATTCACGACTAATTTGCGGTAAGTAATTAACTTCGATTCACTCAATAGTAGGTATATGAAAATAAGTCTTTTGGAATTTTTTCGAAAAAAAAAAAAATTTTTTTTTTCGTTTATTTTAAACGTTTGGAACCTCATTTACATGCTAAAAGGCCATTCTCGTCTTATTCTTCGACCCCTCCTTGGCAAAAAAGCTAAAGTAAAGCTCGAGTTTACGAGTGATCGTAAAGCGAGCATCTACACGAAGAACCGCGCTAAATGAGTAATTTCATTATCATCGATTTCAGCCAGGGGAGTTATGTCTGTCTTGTTAGGCTCAAAATTGAATTGATCCTAGAGCGATTGAAATTACGAGCACATAAATTTCATGCTGTAAACGGAGACGGATTCGGATTTTTAGAGGTCTTAAAAACACGTGGTTACACGTGCAATTAATGTTACGTAGTTTCTTTGGGGAGGAAAAACTTTTTAATCAGTACTGAGCGGGGTGTGCGATAATCATTGCAAATTTAGAACTTTTGAAAATATAAGACCCTTATTTTCAGACATTTTATATTCGTTGATTGTACGTTTGTAACAGAAGTGATATTCTTGATCTAGTGATGGATTTTTATATTAAAAATAATTCTATCGGTGTCGCAAAATCGAACTTGTATCTTAATTCGTATCTGGATCCTACGAAGGTTTTGGATATTATTACGAATTTTTCAACTTTTCCCAATTTTAGAAAATTGGTAATTGGCCAATTATACGAATTTAATATAAATATATAATTTCGTGTAATTTTTTATTAACGCCAAATTATATCATGGAAAGTGAACATATTTATTTTATAACAAATGGTGAGTATTTTTTTTTTTTTAATTCAGTTATTTTGTGAACGAGGAAAACTTGCTACAACTTAAGGAATTGAAAAGAGTGTACGAAAGTTATTGGAATTTTGATAACAATCTAAAATTGTTTTCGCATCTGAAAATTTCGAAGTGAGAATAATATTAAATATGACATTTTTCCAAAACTTGAGCAATTTTTGATGGTTCCATAATCATTCTACAAATGCTCCAAGAATGTGGAGCATGTATAACCATTTTCGCTGATTTGCATACGTTGCAAAGAGTGGTAAAATTTACCAGGTATCTATTTTGAAAATTCTGAAGCATTTTAAGAAATTTGTTAGTATTTTTATCAACTCATGAAAGTTATTTATTTACCTGGTGTATCAAATTTGGAAATAGTAGACAACTTTTCAAAGTTTTCACAATCTTAAAATTCAAGTTTGCATTTTCTCACATTTTCAAAAATTGTCTGCAAAAATTAGCTTCAAAAATTGACTCTAAAAATTGGAAAAAATGCACACTCAAGTTTTTATACTTCGTAATTTATGAATTTCGATTTACAAACTTATTTCGTATTTCACAAAATAATTAACATTATAGTTACATTTAAAAACAGCACTGCAATTCGAAAATTCAAAACTTGGAAAATCTTGGAATTTAATATCATTCATACTTTTCAACAATTCAAAAATTCTACGTTTCAGAAATTGAAAGTTCATTTCCAAACGATAGATTTTTGATTTTTCTAATTTAGATGTAATAAATTCTAAATACTCAAAAACAATGCCGAAAAAAAATACCGTGTATTTTTGCGTAAATTTTCCTTTCCACTCTCCCGCATGTACTTAACAATACGTGAAAACTGTACATGCATCTCGAGTTTGTTTGCGGACGTTGCGAGTCGTGAAAACTCGCGCGAGTAATGTTTGTACAGGAAAAAGCTGCCGTTTGTTTAAAAGTAAGAATTCAAACATCAAGCGTATCGATCGCGGCGGCGAAGCCATTCCTTGTACGCGTGGGAGCATAAAAAGCATCACCTTCTCGCGCGGGCCGTAAAACAAAATTCGATTCACCGATTTCGTTACACTGCACGTTATCGAGTTACCACCAAGTGACTGCAGTAAAACATGTGTACGCGAGTGCAATCACGCCTGAGAACAAGAGCCTACGTCACTCCTTGTCATCTTCGAAAGCCCCGCAAAAAATATACAAAAAGGCGTATTTTTTGCAAATACAAAAATTTGTTACGCAAGAACAGTTTTGTATTAATTTTATTGACCTAGAATGTACAAAGGGAATTTTTCTTCATCTCTGCGCATATTTTCGTCAGTTTCCCTCTCAAATTCGGTGCTACGATTATGCTACTGTTCGTGCTCTAATTCTTCGAATTTTCGAATTTTTTGAGTATTCCAAAAGTTTGGAAACTTTGAAAATTGTCAAAATATCAAAAAAGTTTGGAATGCATGAAATTTTTATAATTTTCGAATGTTGTGGAATCCCAAAATTTTGAAGAATTTCCGAAACTCGGAAAATTTCCAAGAATTTCTTCAAAAAATTTCAACAATTCCCAAATCTTCGAAATTCTCGTAATTTTTTGAATTATCGGAATGAATGAAATTTTCAAAAATTTCTTGAACTGTCCAAAAATCTGAAACTTTTTGAAATTCCAAGAAATTTGAAACGTTTCAACATTTTGAAATTTCCAAAATTTCGAAAATGTTCAAAATTCATGAAATTTGTATGATTCCCGTATTTTGCTGAATCCCAACATTTTCAACAATTTCAGATAATCTAAAGTGTTAGAAAATTCTTAAAATTCATAACAAATTCCATTTCTTTGAAATTTTCTAATAATTCTTAAATCCGTCGAGTTCTTGAAATTTTTTGAATTCAGGATAAATAAAATTCCCGAAATTCTTGAAATTTCTAAACCTTTTCAAAATTCCCGAAAAATTTTGAAATTTCAACAAATTCTTGGAGTTTTCGAAATAATCAAAACGTTTCAACAATTTGGGAATTTCCAAAATTGGTTAAATTTCCAGAATTTTCAAGATTCATGAAATTTTCATAATTTCCGAATTTTGCAGACTACCAAAATTTTCAACATTTCTGAAACTCTTAAAAGTTCTGAAATTTTCAAAATCTGTAACAAATTTCATTTCTTCAAAAATTTCAAACAATTCTCAAAATCCCTGAAATTCTCAAAATTTTTCAAATCATCAGAATAAATAAAATCCTCGAAATTCTCAGTTTCCAAACCTTTCCAAACTTTCTAAAAATTCGTGAAATGTTGACAAATTCTTGATTTCTCGAAGGTTTCGGATTTTTCAAATATTCCGAACATTTCAACACTGAAAATTTTCAAAGTTTTTCATATTTCGAAAATTTTCGGGATTCATGAAATCCCTCCATAAATCCGAATTTTGCTTCGTCCCGACATTTTCCAAAATTTCTTAAACTCTTAAAAGTTCCGAAATTCTCAAATTTTTATTATTTCCGAATCATAAACAACCTCATTTTTTAACTATAAAGTGGCCTTTCTATCAAATATGAGACACCAGAAACATAGTAGCAATTGTTACTTCTGCTACAGATGCAGGCGGTAGCACAGGCCATGACAGGGTTTGCAAGTTTTACACTGCAAAATCTACAAATGTAGAGAATCGAAACAAATTCATCATAAAATCGACTCATTTCCCAAAATGTGGTCATTTTTAAGAGTTATTTTGATACTTCGCGATCGGCCGATTTTTTCGTAAAGAGTATATGACAAATTGATCGAATTTTTACAAAAAAATCTTCCAGTCATTAATTTTTCGCAGTTTTCGTCGGCTTAATGCTGTTTTTTCGAGGTGGGGCCATTTTTGCTATATAAATTCATCACTTCCTGACTAAAAAAATCACTTTCTCCGCTGAATATCACTGTTTTCAAATTTGTACACTGTTTCCCGCCCAAATGTTAGGTTAGGTTTTTCAATACTTCGCACTCAAAATATCAACTTAAGTGTGTTAACAAAAAACGGGTCAATTGAAAACATGACACTTCAAATTTCTCACAATTATCAAAATTCCAAATTTTCAAATTTTCTCATGAGATGATTTCTGCAGAATTTTAACCATTTTCAAAATCTTCACAAATATTCGTACCATCGCAAAATTCTAAAGTATCAAAACTCCTTAAGTTCGAATTTTCCATGGATTTTTGAAAATACGTTGAAAAAGTTGATTCAAAAGTCGTGGATATTTTAATATTGTACGCCCATTTGTTCATCGCCTACACGAATTCTGTTGGACCTTATTTTTTATTGATTTCTGCGTAATTGCATTTCTCGCCTGCCAACTAATTAAGTAAAATTAAAGCACGTGCAATTATTGTCACGAGGGTCGAGGGAAAAAATCCTTATCTCGTCGGCCCCATCGACTCGAAGAAAGAAATAGTCGACGCGGTCAGCGGGAAACGAGAATACTTTATTGCACAACACCGGCGAAAGTAACAATAAAGATTATCGCTTATCGTCAGTCGTTTTCGCTCGAATCGCTATTGCTCTCTTCGCTGTCGTCATCCAGCTCCGGCATAGGGAACCTCAATATCGCGGCAATTCCCGTGAGCTGCTCCAGTTCTGCAGTCATAAAATTTCGAATTTTAACCCAAAAAAGTACTTAAAGTTGATGGCGTGGACATAATATCATGTCACGCTAAAATCGACAATCTCCTGTAGTGGCGCAGGCATTAATACAACATTGGGATTTATTTTCACCAGGGAAGCTGTTTTGACCATTTTTGAATAAAAATTTTCGAACTGTTTAAACGAATGCAAAAAATTAACGACCAACTCCTAGAGTCAATTTTCCACCACTAAAAAGGCACTGAAAAATTGGCAACATTGCCCTTGACACTTACGTTCGCCCGAGATGTGCATGCTGGAGAATATGCGGACTTCGCCCCCGCTGTCTCGTACACTTTCCACCAGGGCGACGTATTCTTTTCGCAGGGCGACGTTTTGGCAACGGAACAGCTTGTCCGAGATAAGCAAAACTTGTATGGCCTGAGCCTCGTTGGCTCGCTCCACGTGTTTTTTCCCGTAAAACGCTCTTCCCGGGTCGGACTGCATCATGATGTGGAAGGTTTCGATGGCCTTGACCTCTGAGGCCGCTTTTGTGTCCGATATCCGCGCGGCGACCGCTGGGTCAACCAAGACCTCTGCACAGAACATATTTTTCTATCATTTCAACCCAATTTATCAATTTTTCATCTTTTTTTTTATGGCCTATAGTCAGTTTTGAATATGATAGAATTAATTTTTTAGGTCAAGCCTGGACATCAAAAGTCATGAATTTTAATACATTCTTAAAATTTTGAAAAAGTAGGTACCTCAAAAAAATGGACAAGTTTCGTCACATTTTTTTCAACAGACTCCTGAAATGAAATTCTAGATTTTTTGGAATTATTGATATATTCATTATTAGTTTTTGAAAGGCTTTGAAAGTTTGTAAGAATGATGTTCGATGATTTTCACCTTTTAACGAGTGCTTGAAACCCGAACTGGAATGCACAAGCACGAATTTGCTCTTGTTCTCCATGATGATTTTATTGTCGGATTTTACAGCTTCCTGCATCATGTACTGAAAATACTGGTCCTTTACGAAACCAGGACTCGCCAAAATAACACATTTTACGAGGTCAAAATTGACGTGCTGCAGAATGCTCTGCATTATACTTCTGTAAAATTTCTCCAGTCCCTAAAAATAAAAAATAAAAATAATACATTTTCCTACTAATTGTGAACAAGTGGTTAAACTTTTTTACGAAATTTCAATTATTGATTTCTGAGTCAAGGAAAGAGAAATTTATTAGAGAATTTTGATATTTACTCATATGGTTTACACTTACGAAAAATGAATGACCGAGAAAATTGAGTTATTTTCTACCAAACAAATGTTGCTTTGATAACATTTGCATGCCACAATTTTAGATTAAAAAAGTTTTAAATAGAAAAATTAAATGTCTTGAATTAGAAAAATATTCAAATTTGAAATGTTTTTTATACTTCTGCATACTTTCTCATGCTGTGAAGTGCTGCCTTTTCGTTTTCTAGGAATAACTTGATCTATTTTTGTGCGAACAACTGTCATGTTGGCAGTTATCAAACATACAAAAGCTATTCCTTCCTGCATTATCACTGCTGCGACGTCTGCATTCTGAAAATAATACAAGTTCAATTGATAAATTTGCAAACTACTGCAATTGAAGTAAGGACGAAAAATTCAATTCATGAAAAGAAGACAGTAATCGCTCAGAACTGCCAAAATGAGTACAACCATACATTTTGAATACAAAAAACTAAAAAAAATAAAAATATTTTTGCTCACCTGAGCAGGATTACAAGCATTGTTGATACGTTCCAAATTTATGAAATCCCATTGATGCTTGCTTATCACGAATTTTCGGTTCAGCTCAACATCCAAAGTGTGATAAGCTCCCATCTGGCAATTAATAAATTACAGAAGTGAATAAGTGAAAAATTGTATTCATGGCAGACATTTTTACTGTACTTTGACATATTTGTTTTCCTCAACATTTCTGCCTTTCAGTCTGAGAACGCATGCCTGAGTGTCAAAATCTATTGACTCGACGCAAATTTTCAGATTTGTTCTCACTCGCTGACTGCTAGAACTTCCGGTCGAAGTTTCTGTTTGCACCTTCCTGGGAATGGAAAAAAACATGGTTTTGACAACCGGAAAAAAATTTCCAAACTATTACTGTGATAGTCAATTGGCGAATTAATTATTTGGGATTCGCTATAAACATATTTTTTGTAATGGACAATATTATTTGATGTTACCTAATAGTGGAACAGCTAACATAGTCGCCTTCGCTCATGACATTGTAGACGTGCCACATGTCTTCCGTGTTCTCCGGCACGAGAGCAATACTCCTGAATAACATCGAAATTTTACATATGTTCATGCAAGTTGTCAGCAAATTATATGTACGTAAACAAATATTCGATGTAAATAAAAAATCACACAACGTAAGAAATGTTCTACGCTTCTCTAAATCTGGTGAGGATTGCGTAGTGTCTGAATTTTGGAATTCTGGAAAATGCTGCACAGTACCGAAGGTTTAAAATTCTTTGATTTTTCAACTAGAGACCTGGATTTCACCTAGTTTACTCACCCTTCTCCACTTTTGTCGATATTTCTTCCAACAAATCTCATGACGCACTTCAATATTATTTTCGAAAATGTCTTGAGGAAACAACAACTTTTTCGTAACTTAGAAACACGTCTGGTTTCGAATTTTCAAGTTTTTTATATTTATATACTCTTTTTTGCATGCGAAAATTTGAAAAACATGAACAACTTCGTAATGTCAACACTGCAAACTCAATGTAAATATTGAAATTGTCAAAATTGTCACTTTAAGTGTAATCAACGTAATCAACCACTTCAAGTTGATGTCACTGTCATCACCTTAAACCGTTAAACTTTTTCATCTAAGAAAATTGTCCGCCATTTCTTTTGAACACTTATAACAGACACACTCATCTCATTACTACAATCAATGAGAACTGTACTAAAAAAATGGCCGCCTGCGCGTTCGTGCATTTTTAAATATAAATTTTCAAATTGCATTTTTTCGAAGATATCGTTTCCCATAAAATTCTTCGAAATTTGTTTTCTAAAATTCCAAGTCTCAAAACTTTATAACTAAATTAGAGCTTTTTTTTTCTTCCAAAAACAACTTCAACCTTCTTACTTTGAAGTATTCACTAAAGTGAACACTGATTAATTGAGCAACATTCAATTACTATATTTACTCAGAAAATTTTTAAGTCATAACTTAAGGCGCTCACATTGCAACAATTTACTAAAATTCTTTATAAGTCAAATAAGAGCACTTTCAATAAGAAAAAAAAGCACTCAAGAAATACATAAAAACCCACGAGTCATTACTTAAGCTCTTTTATTTGTCAATCATAAATAAATCGTGAAATTTCCTACAATTATGACAACAGTAAAACCTTCATTACCTTTTTTTTACATACCTAGTCACAAGGGAAGGAAAATGTGCTATATGGAACAACAAAGTGAAAAGGGCTGTGAAAATTTTTGTAGACCAAAAAGGCACAAGAGTATATACATGTAAACTCGATTGTTCTTGATTTGACAAACATTTTATTTTGTTAATTAAGTTCTTAAATGCACAATCTGTGGATCGAATGAAAAATTGGAATGAAGGTAAAAACAAAAATCGCCAGCGATGTAATATTGCAAAATATTGCAATGCTCGATGATTAGTGGAAAGAAAAAAACTGGTGTAAAATATACCACTCAATATTACGAGTGACACTCGCGATTTCGTCTTATTTTGTCATTTAATCAACATCCATTTTGTTTTCAGTCGTTGGCGGCTGATTGTTTGGCATTTCGTTCTTATTGGTCTGCTCTTCTTCAACATTTTTCTCTTTAGGCTTTTCTTCTTTCGTCTCCACTTTGGGTTTCGGCTTGTTCAGAATTGGGATAATCGAGCTGTCCAAGGACTGCAAACAACAATTTTAGTTACAACAAGAATAATTTAATTCATTCAACCTTGTCGTGATTTTTCGTGCTGCTATTTCTTAATAAAATTTTAGTGTTAAGAACTAAAAAAAGAAAAAAACCCAACATATACCTGTCTTTCTGCGCGAATTTCGGCAACCGTAACAGGAGCTTGTTGTGTGAGAACCGCTTTTTCGAGCACAGCACGTTTTTCATCCAACCAACCCCGTTTTTCTTGTATCATTTGCTCGACTTTCTTAAGTTCATCTTCAGTGATGTGGCTGTACTTGTCATCCTTGGAGGTCACAATCTGGTCCAGTCCTTTTTTCGCCAGTTGCAGAGCGTGTGCCATATCTTCGATCGCATATTTTCTCCCCTCGAATTCGACACGCCGCTCTTTGATTGGCTCGCCTTGAGACTGTAAAAAGCAATACAGTTTATAATAACAAATGATAATAAATAATGCATACTTTACAAAAACTACACCTCGGCTCACGTCAATACAATTTAAACTGAAACTAGAGTTGGTGAATTTCAAAATTCATGACCTCATATATCTCAACATCTGAATTTGAACATCCTTAAAATAATAAAATTCGATCATCCAAATTACACATTTTGAATTTTCAATTCTCAAAACTGTCAAATTCAATCTTCCGATCAAGTAGGAACTCAAAATCGATATATCTATTTTTATGGGAATATTGATTTAAATAATGTTGAATGACTGTTATATAGCGTACTTTCAATGTAGAAAGTCGATCGCTGTAAATCTGTCGTTTACAATCTTCGCCCTCTTCGTAGAGCCAATTTTCAGTGTCATCCAAAACTCGGCAAATTGACTCTCTATCGGGCTCCGTGACAAAGGTTGCAAGTTGTTCGTCGTCGTTCAATTTACCTCTCAAATCATACACGTACTCTTCCAAGGCGTTGCGAGCGTCGATGCGTTCTTTTTCTTGACGATCTTCCGCCTTCATTTTGCACTAAAATAACACACATAACGACATGTAAATCTCAGAAATAGCACTAAGAAACTATAAAAAAATTTTTTAACTGACATCGAAGAAAATGATATTGGCAGGTTTTACCAAACGTATTCCCGAGTCCTTCCTGAATTTAAAATGTCTTCTTCAACCGAAATGGCACAAACACCTTTCATCGTCAACATATTTTGATTTCAAAGTATTTGACGAATTATGGGATAAATTTTGCAAGTATTTGTATTACCAGGTAAGTCAATAAATTTTTTTTGCCAAAATAAATAATTCTAAAATTGCTATCATGTATATGAAAAATCAAGAAAATTGTTCAAGTCTAAACAAAAAAAGTTTTTCAAGTTTCAGATAAAGAAAAATCAAAAAAAGATACTCAAAAAGTGAATGAAGTTTAAACAGAAAAATAAAATAATATAAAATGAAAAAAAGTTTTCTTGGCTTCGAGTCGTCAATTAAAGAAAAAGTTTTCTACATATTGCAGTTTATTCTCCTAGAATTACCTCTCTCTCGATCGCGGCATCCATGTCTTTTTGCGAAAATCCAGGCCCGATCACCTTGATCGGCAAATCCACGGTGCGAACGGAAACCTTCTTCTTTCCTTTACCGCCATCCTCGCCCTTGTCATCTCCCTAAAAAAACAAAAACCAAAAATACATAAAAACACACTCGAAAAAACATAGTAAAAAAGTGCAAGGAAAAAAGGAGTCTCTTCCTTCTGCCACCCAGAGGTTCGTTTGTTCATATTTTCGCGAAATGAAGAAAATAATTGCATGGGTTTTTTTTTTCTTTTTTTACAACTTGCGGCGACGGCATGACACGATTCTACCTTGGACCCATATGCTCTCAAGAAAAATAGCAGCGCCACGGCTCTCCGAGTTTGCAGAAGAAATCGACACAGCGTGAAAAAAAGAAGAAGAAAAGGACAGGAGCGAAGGTGCACTACGTAATGTGTTTTTTTTTTAGAGTTCGTGGAGGGAAGAATAGTGTTTTGCATATGGGTCCAAGTAAGCGTGTCGCGTACCGAGCTGAACCAGGACAGGATCCTCGAGGAGTACGAAGCGGAGGCTCGTTTTTCCTGGTCATCGCCGCCGCCGCCGCCGCCGCCGCCGCCGCCGCCCCCCGAGCTTTGCCGTCTTCTATCGACGTTTACCTAAATCAAACATGCTTAGACGATGTGGAAAAAAAGGTCAACAAATCGTATCAACAATTTGTTTCCCGCCACGCCACCATTCAAGTTCGATGTTCACAGACTACACATTAAAAATTCTTAATGGAACTTGGATGCAACAATCTACAATTTAAAGAAAAATCTGTGTTTTTCGATGTTCCCAGTAAGTTTCGTTATTAATTGGCAATTAAAATGATTTTTGGTGAGAAAAAATAATCCACCGAGCCGGGAATCGAACCCAGGACCTCTCAATTTCATGTGGGGTGCTCTAAACAACTGAGCTACAGTAGCTAAGTTGGTTAGAGCACATGAAATTGGGAGGTCCTGGGTTCGGTTCCCGACTCGGTGATTTTTTTTTTCTCGCAAAAACCATTTCAATTGCCGAAACTGACTGGGAATATCGAAGAACATGGATATTTCTTTGTATCAACAACCCAGTGATAAAGTAACGTTATCAATCTACAATTTGTTAATTTTTTGAAATGCGCAAAACAAAAATGTATCCAACTATTACTGATACATTAATCAGAAAAATCCCCCTAAACATAGTCATCGGTTATTCATACCTCAGGAGCAGGAGGTTCCTTCTCTTGAGCTTCTTGGTCCATTTTGTCTTTATCCTGCTGGGCTTGGTCTACGTTCATTGCTTCGGCTGACTTTTCCTTGACCTGCTGCTCTTCTTCCTTTTCTTGTTGATTCAGTTCGCGTTTCTCAACAAGCGATGCGGATGCGACAGTAAAAATGCCATTGAGATTGAGACGGACCTTTACCTTCACTTTCGCTGACTCTCCTTCCGGAGTGGGTTTCACATTTTGGATTACATAAGTTCCTGTTGAAAAGAAAAAAAAAAAAAAAAAAAAAAAAAAAAAAAAAAAAAAAAACAAGAAGAAAATTTACAGAGGAAAAACTTCCGAACTCTTCACTGCAAAAATAATGATACACGCTGAAAACACTTACCAATAAGGCTATGCGGGTACGACGGCGGTAGAGTAATGTAACTCGCCTTAAGTTGGAATGGACTGGTGCGATAAAAAGTCAACATTTTTGAGAATGGAACTGGGTGATTGTGACCAAAAACTTCCATTTGCCTGCAAAAGAAATCACAAATATGAAAAAAATCGAACTCATTCAGCTATTGAATTCTACTTTTCAAGTTTCAACACCAAAATATATCACGAATCATAAAAAAGTTGGTTCTTTCATTTCCTTCTTCTGAACCTTGAATCTTAAAATTCAAGATAAGGTTTTTCAGGGCTGCAAAAACAGCAATATGGAATTCATGAACTTGAAAATTGAGCGTAATGCTTGAAAATCAACTAACCCATCTTCGCCTTGAGAGGCATCCCACGTCAACTTCATGGGGTAAGGCTGAATGTCAGTGACGGCAAAGTCTCTGATTCTGACAGCTGGACTCAACATGGCGCACTGCAAAGCACATCCTCTGGATATGGCTTCATCTTGGTTCAGGGTGGTCGAAACTGGTTTTCCAAAAACTTGCTCGATCATTTGCTTGATGGCTGGCACGCGAGAGGCTCCGCCCACGACTTCAACCGCATAAATGTCCTCTGGCTTGAGCTCTGAAACACCATTTTGGTGCCAAACATTAGTTTCTTTGTAGTTCCACCTTCCACAAATGTCAATAAATTCCAACTCGGAAATTAAACCCTGGTATAATTCATCCATTACAAAGTTGGAAACACTTGAGAAGTTCTAGAACTATAAATGCAAGAAGGCATTCGATTTATTACATAATCTCAAGTCCTTCAACATTTTCTGTTAGGAAAAAATCATCAAAAAGTGATGAAGAAAATTAAAAACAAGAAACTCACTCGAGTCAGCGAGACACTGTCTCATGATGGACTCCATTTTTTTCAGAATATGCGCACACATGGTCTCCATGTCAGTGCGTTTCATTTCCCCATGAACATCTTTTTCCTCCATGAAGCATTCAATGTTCAACGGCAGCATCGTCGAGTTAGCAGACATCTGTTTTTTCAGTTTTTCCACTTCTGTCAGAAGTCTCGAATAAGCTTTTGGGTTGTTTTTGGGGTTGATCTTATAACGGGTTTGGAAGTCCTTGCAAAAATAGTCAGCTAAAATAGTATCAATTTCCCTGCTGCCCAAATGAGGATCTCCTGTGCTTGACAACACCTGCAAAAAATTTTCCATAAATGTTTCTATTGAAAAAAAAAAATGGTTTTAAAATATATTTTCATGTGCTATCGAACAAACTTACTCTTAGTTTTCCTTTCTGGAATTCGCAAATGCAAATTTGTAAACTAGCGTAACCACAGTCGACGAAAGCAACGTTTCTCGGAGCAGCATCTTGAGAGGGCAAATCTTGTTTGTAAATTCCATAACAAAGTGCGGTCGCAGTTGTTTCATTGAACAAGCGAAGGACATTAAGTCCCGCGATGCGCGCCGAATCCAAAAGCGCTTGTCGCTCAGCTTGGCTGTAATAAGAGGGCACGGAAATGACGCAATCGTTGACTGCTGTCCCAAGCTCAATTTCCGAAGTTTCCTTGAGTTTTGTAAACAGCATCGCTGTCAGTTGTTCAGGGGTGAAAACTGTCTCCTCGCCCAGATATTGTACCTGGAAAAATGCAAAATACAGTTGAATACAAAAATATATTACAGCAAGAGAATTTTTCATTCATCAACTTGGAAGTTCAATGTAACACTAAATTACAATTTTTATTTTCAAATTACTAAATTAATTTTCTTACAAGGAAAACATATTGTTCACAAAATAAAAAGTTATTTCATATCACTCTGGAGGCTTGGTGAAACGATCAGGAAACTTCACTAATTTTTTAAATTATTACATTGTAACATTACATGACTCAATTTGTTAAACTTGACATCTTAAAAATATGGTGTTATTTTTGGAAAAATTGTTTTCTGAAAGTTCAAAAGTCAAGAACACTGACATAGGCTATATAAAAGACTTTGCATTTTTTTAAATTCCCAAACATAAATTTTAAGGAATAAGATGTTAAATATGTACATGAATTCCAATTTTTCCCTCTGGCAGCTTGGATGTTTTATAATGAAGAGTCGAAAGTTCTTTTTGCACAAAAGGATCATCAAAAGTACGTCCTAAAAGTCGTTTCAATCCACAAACAGTGTTTTTCATATTCATCACTATCTGATTTTTGGCCGCAACTCCAAGAATACGGGTTTTTTCGCCGAAAGCAACGCATGCTCTGTAACCAATGAAAAATAATACATCAATACATCATATTTGATAATATTATTGACTTAGTTTAATAATACACATTTTATTACGTAGAGAAATAAAAGAAAATAAGTAGAAAAGGACATGAAACTCAATCAACACTGAAAGTTTTGGAAAAAAAAATGAATGAAAAAATTGAAAATAAAAGGAAATATTCATAATTGTGTACCGTTTTATTTGTCAATACAACAATAATTATTACTTTTTTTTAAATTAAGACAGTCCTCCCATAATTTAAAATTAAGAATTCTCAAGTTTCTAAAACTTAATTTAAAATTATTCAAGTCAAGTTTTCTAACATTTTATGAAAACATTTTTGAAAATTGTCAAGAAATTTGACAATTCAAGAATGTTTTACAATGTTGAATAACAATATGTATTTCAAAGATCTGATAAAATTTTAAATTTTACGAAATTTCTCACAAACATTCCACAATTTTTGAAAAATGTATGTTTGTCAATCTAAAAACATTATAATAATTTTTCTGAATTGAAAAATATTTTCAGGAATGTTTTTTGCTGTGAGGGAATACAAAAACAAAAAGATAATTCTAAAAGAGATCAATCTTATCAATTATTCAAAGATATTTTTATTACATCATAATTGGATCATCTTCCCTCCACCAAAATTTCCATCACCTGGACATACTATTCTCCCATTCTCGAATAATCAATAAAATACAAAATCAAGTGTCTTTGAGGCATTGCAGTTCCAAACCCCATGATATTCAACAAATTCTAACAAAAATTTCTCCCGCATCCCAAAAATTCGCAATTTCGAAATTAGTCAAGGATGAAAGTGCAGAATAGGAAAGTTGTAGGTTAGAGTAGTTAGATGCGCGAAGCGTTACGCTTGATGGCGTGGGAAGGACAAGGACGGAAGTACGCAAGGATTCCTAAATCGTATAAGAAAACGACGAAAGGGGAATTAAGCGGAAAAGACGGAATGATAAGACTTACGGAGTGGCGCGCAAACTGTAATCATTGGCGATGGTTTCGATGCCTCCGGCACGGGCTACGGCGATGTAGCAACTCTCGTTGCCGAAATCTATCCCGATGACGGACATAGCGGCCATAGCTCAGACTATAATCTACCTTTTTCTTCCGAGATCGATCGATATCCAACTCCAATTACGTTCCCCGCAAAATTTCGCGAGTTTCGCAATTCAGCTGAACACTTGTTTCGGCGAAAAAAGGTGAAAAAATTGATATTTGAGAAAACGTTTTCGAGTTAAATACAACCGGTCAATCAACCACAGCGAGCACAACACAAATGAGCTGAAATGAGCCGAAATCAGCAGGTCATGGGAAATTCTGCTAGATCCATGGCAGTTTGGACCAATGAGAATGCCGCTCGAGGGAAAGAAAAGTTTTCATTGGTTCATGATGAGATTCTGGAACTTTCTGTGGTTTCCAGCAGTTTATCAAAAAATTCTGGATCTTTCCGACTTTTTCTCTCTCTTTCTGGCTTGTGGGGACTTCATTCTGTGCATCTTTGTCACTCTGTTCATGATTGTTGAATCACGAGTTATCAAGTTGAGTGCAAGTTGAGTGAGTGTCACGGACTCAACTGACTCAACTTGTTCAACCTGAGTGAATTACAGTGAGTCGGGTGTTCACACTTTTGTACCAGACTGTACCATATACACAGTAAACTTGAGTAAACTGTACATTGCAAATCTCGTCAAATTTTTATGTGTAAATCATATGATACGCAGATTTATTTAAATAGTTTTGCATGTGAAAAATAGTATTCGGGTGTTTCGCATGTGACGATAACCGTGTATATTTGTTGACCGTGATTAATAATTGATAGTAAAGTGCATAATAGCGTTCATTGATCAAAATGTTCACTCATCGCTGCTAAAGGTCTGCCGTTACACTCTGTTTACTTTTCCGCAACGCGTAGATATAATATTTAATTCGCGGAAATTGAGGTATTGGTAATAGATCGTTATTGCATAATTTTTACAAATTTACGATTTTTAATCGTACGGGGAGTTAATGACTGAAATATTCACGTAAAACGTGCAACGCGATGCTGCCAAAAATAATTCTTGTGAGTCAGCTGCTGCTGTTCCTTTGATACACTTATTTGTTTGTTTACAAAAGAAGGCTAAATTTGTGTTTTTAATTATTTAAATAACGTGTGTTCAACACAATTGGGTAATTTTCGTATATTAAAATTTACTCATGCTTGGAGTAGATTTTAGATTGTGTTATTGTTTGTAGTTTTAAAAAAAAGTTAAACTTTATTAAGGTAATCTGTAATATATTTATACTCGTGAGTTTCATTTTTCTTATAAATAGAATGTTATGTTATCAATTTTGAGAATTTATTTTTGATATATGCTGGAAGTTGTAACAGTCATCAGTTTTTTAAATGACTGCACATATATTATCTTGCAAACTAATGACATTTAATTTTTCACTTATAAATGTCAACTCTTAATTGTATTTTTTTATTCGAATTTGGTAATTCTATAACTTCTGACTATTAGTTTTCGAATTTGAAGCTGTCAAATGATTAAATGGAGTTTGAAAAAACAATATTTCAATTTTAATTTAGAATGTGGATTTTTATGATTTTAAACTTGTTAAATTCTTGATTTTAATCAACTTTGAAAATCATATTTATGCTTTTTTCAACTTCAATTGAATGTGCACAATATTTTTGATTTTCTTTAATAAATTATATTGTATATTTTATACATTTTTTTACAGTGATACTCGTGATTTTCCATTTTCTTTTTAAAATTTGAGTTTTTATACAGCATTTTCATTTTCTCAGTAGCAAAATTTTTTGATTTATAACAAAAACTTGAACGTTTATTAATTTTTACATGAATATTTCTAAGTAATCAAATTTATAATTTTCAGTTAATGATCAGCAAAAATCAGTTGGAAAAATTAAAGATTCAAAACTTGAACATTGAATCTCTGAAATCTTGAAGTTAGAAAACTAGCAATTATTTGATTCATAACTTATAATTTAATTTATAAATAAATGCGGAAATTCAGATTTTATTACTTCCAATGTTGAATTTCAGAAAATTCAATCTTCATAATTTGAAATAATCTGGATCAAAATTTTTATACATATTATTCATTAAAAAGTTTAAAATTTACAGTACCAAAATTTGAACTACCAAATTTGAGTATAAAAATCATGCAATTATTAAACTGCTAAGAGTTTGAAAATAGATTAATTTTTCAATCAGCAAACTTTTTACAACTCAAATCTTGATATTTTCACCAAAACTCATTCAAAGAATTATTACCTAATGTTTTGAGTGTCACGAACTTATTTTAATATCGAAATTTAACGATTGATCAAACTTCTATTCTAAAACGAATTACGATTCGCAACAGCGAACTATAACAGTGATAGTATTGACAAAGGTCAGGCACAGAGTAAGACTGTGTACAACTGCAGTGCGCACATTTAAAGTCGCGAAGTAAAAAGTGAAAAATAATTTCCGAATCGCCGATTTTCGTAAATAAATAACGGAGATTAGACGTCGAAAGAAAAGGACGAACTTTGTGCAATGACAGTTGGTTTTACCTTTTGTGCATGACATAATTAATAAGTGTCATTCGGTGCAGTGTTACATTTCAGTGTTGTGTTGTAATTGAGTGTACAGTGTTCTTGACATCGCATATTATTGATATCGTTTGAAAAATATTCATATCACCTCCAATTTTTTTTCAAATTCTACTGATTGTAGATAAAACGTGAAAATTTGTAATTTTAATTTTGACTTTCGAATTATCGCGAATTTCAAGTAATTCGAGAATCTGTATTTCCAATGCAATTGTGAATGTAAGAACTCGAAATTTCATTTTTAATCAAAGTTTGAAAATTGAAATTTTTAAATTTAGACTATTTAAAATTTTAATTTTGGAAATCAAAAATTTTTATTTCGTATTTTATTTAAAAATCTAGACTATTCAAAATTTTAATTTTAGTAATCAACCATTTTAATGTCCAATTTTTCAATTATCGAGAATTCAAATTAATTCGAGAATTCTTATTTTCAATTGTGAATGAAAAAATTAGACATTTTTTTTAAAACCAAAGTTCAAGAATTGAAAATTTCTCATCTAGACTATTAGAAATTTGAAATTTGGATTGCTTAATCTCAAATTAAGAAATTTCGGAGCTCAATGATTTGAAAATGCAAGCTTAAAGATAAAAGTTCAAAAAATTAAATATTCGTTGAAATTCTTGCGTCGCGTTTGAAAGCTGTTTCAAAAAACGTGAAAAATATTCCGATTTTAAAAATCCTCGAACGTTTTCGAAAGTCACCAGTATTCGTTTCAATAAATTAAACCGATATTAATATTTTTCAAACCAACTTTAAAAAAAAGTGCCAATATTCGCAGAAATATAAGCGACGGTAATTTAGTAAAATAAAAATGAAAGCTTCGGGGCTAAAGCCGCCAATGAAAATTGAGCGGCCGTGCAGTGGGTCAAATCAACAACAACAACAGCCTCGTCCTGCACCTCCTTCGTCCTCGTCATCGTCTCCAAAACCCTCAATGAGTGAGTTTAAAAATTTTTGGTTCATGCGAACCCATACGTACTTTTCGGCTTTTTTGTTTGCATGATTGTTTTCGTACTCTAGTATGGTTGTACTTTTTGTACACATCGTTTGTTTATTGTCGACGAAGTTTTCATTTCTGCTAGGGCGTCAAGTATTCTTGAATTCTCACGAGTCCTAAAACTATACTAGAATTTTTACGTGTCTATGTAAAACATATTGTGCATCGGAATTTTTCAAAAAATTTTTTTTCTACACCTTAGGGCAACAAACGGCTCTTTATCGCCCTAGAACTCGAAAAACCGCGTTTATATATCCCTTCGGCGTACAAAATAGTACATATAACTAGTACGAAAAATGTGTTTTTTTTAAGACTGCTAGTTTTTAGACCGAGGCGAAGCCGAAGACGACAATCGCAGTTTGAAAAAAAAATTGTCCGTACTAGTTGAATAATAGACTATTATTAAAGAACAGTACACAAGCACGTAGCCAGGGAGGGGGCTGAGGGGACTGAAACCCCCTCCGAAATTTTTGAAAATTTGAAAAATCTAGCACATTGCTAAAAAGCGAGTTTTGAAAAAAATAGTACAACTACTGATTTTCACAAGCGTCAAAGTTTTTGAGAAACTTGATAACTTTCAACATTTTCAACATTCCATTCAACAATTTCGGGAATTTTAAGAGTTTGGAGGATTTTAAGAATTTTACACGTTTTCAAAAGTTTGACAATACTCAAATCTGCATAATTTTTTAAAAATTTCAAAGTTGTAGAAAAGTTTTGAAAATTCTGAGAAAATACACAATATTTTTATAATTCTTGGAATCATGAAAATTTTGCGAATTCCTCACATTTCGAGAAACTTCATAATTTGGAATATTTTTAACAATTTTGAGAATTTTCAAAGTTTTAAGTATTTTGAGGATTTTGGAAGTTAGTAAAATTTTAAAAATTGCAAATTTTTAAAATCTTCGAAAATTTCAGAGATTTGCAAAAGTTTCAAAAATTCTGAAAATTTACAGTATTTTCATTATTCTTGAAATTACAAACATTTTACGGATTCTTCACATTTCGAGAAACTTGATAATTTGGAACATTTTAAGATGTTTAATAATTTAGAGAATTCAAAAAGTTTTTAGTATTTTGATAATGTTCACAATTCCAAAAAGTTTAGAAATTTCAGAGATTCAAGAAAGTTTCTAAAATTTTGAGAATCAAGGCAGTTTTGAAGATTATTGAAATTTGAAAAATTTTACACATTTCTAAACTTTCGAAAAACTTTTGTTCAGTTAGAACATTCTTAACATATTTCAAGATTTTCGACTATTTCGATGAGTTTAGAAAGTTCGAATTTAGGGGATTTTGAAAATTTTAAAACATTTTGGATTTTAAAAAATTTTGAGAATTTCGAAAATTGTGTAAATTCAGAGATTTGAAAGTTTCAAAAATTCTGAAAATTTACAATACTTCCATAATTATTAGAATTCCGAAAATATTACGAATTTCTGAACTTAGAGAAACTAGACAATATTGAACATTTTGAACATTTGAAGATTTTCAAGATTTCCGGAAATTTTGTAGAATTCTTGTGCATAGTTTCTAAGACAAGAACCCCCCACCCCCCCCCCCCCCGTTCCCTCAGAACAAAACAATTATTTGCGGGGATTTTTTTTTTTTTTTTTTTTCAAATCGTCGCGATAGAAAAACGGAACAACAATGCAAAATTTAATGAGAACGTAGGTTGCTTGCGTTTAATTGAAAAATAGTAGGTTCGTATTATCTCGCCGCGTATTCCGGTAG
This sequence comes from Platygaster equestris, assembly GCA_030522785.1. NCBI lineage: Eukaryota > Metazoa > Arthropoda > Insecta > Hymenoptera > Platygastridae > Platygaster > Platygaster equestris. Next base: position 6,925 of record JAPYZK010000964.1, on the reverse strand, counting down.
TAGTAGGCGATTTGTTACTCTGAAGTAGGATGACGCGCGATCGATATGCCCCAAATCGAATGTTTATTTAGTGACGATTAAGATTTGACTCGATTAACATTCTTCAATGTCGACAAGGAGTTAATTGCTGATTGTTTGCTTTTGATTCCCTTAAAAATGCACTGTCGAAAACATATACAGTCGATATAATTTGCGAATTCACCCTATTCGAACAAATATTTCGACAACCGATTCATTGCTTCTGATCCAACTGCACAACCATTTTGGATTTTACTGGCAGGTCGTTTTTTCGTTTCTCTCATATTTTTTCATCTAGTTTTTCCAAAAAAAAAGTCAGTGTTCAATCGCCCAAATTGGAGATGCGCTTTACATAGAAAATGCAGATTATGTGATGGTGAAGGAATTAATTTCTCGATCTAGAAATACTAGATTTTCACAAATTGCTCGATCTCATCGATTGGCAGAGAAAGCGCTAATTTTGGGGGCTGAAATTCTTCACGATTCTAATCCTTGATTTTCGTATACGTGCACCTAACTCTGTAAGAAATCGATAGGAGTTTTTGTGCAACTTCTTCTGGAATTACCTAGGGCTAAAAATCGAATTATCATGCATTTCGTCGATTATAAGGTTGTTTTTTATTTCTATTATATTTTCATCTAGTTGAAAAAAAAAAGTGTTCATCGTCTAAGTTGGAATTTGACTTCACATGAAAAATGCAGTTCATAATGCATGATGGAAAAATGCACATGACCCGGAGTTATCAAATCGATAAAAATGACTACATTTTTTGAGTCATCACAATATTTTCATGACTCCTCAATTTTCCGACACTGGTTTTTTCGAACACAGTAAGATTGGAAAATTGCATCGAGACAAAAAATGACATTCTTTCAATTTTCGTATTACTTTATTGAAAGCCCTGCTCACAGATATTCCATCCGTTAATACAAGTTAATGGAATTAATGACATGCATTCTCGTCAACGTTGGGGGAGGGGTAGAAGAGTTACTCGCGGTGTTACGGTGTGTACACATGAATGAGCATGTGTTTACCTTTGCTTAGCCGAATAACTTGACGCTCGCCGCCCACTAGATCTAATCGCTGTCTGTCGCTGTCAGTCGCTGTGTTCTCGGCGCTTTTGCCTCTCGGACTCGAACTCGAACGGTGACAAGTTGCGAATCACGTCGCGATTTTTTCGAAATTTTCTTCTCCTCGTCGTCATCGAACAAACTGGTAAATACCAAAACTATTTCGCATTTTCTGTCATCTCGTTATCACTTCTCATATCATTTGATCAGAACAAAAGCGAGAAAAACAGCAAATCATGAATTGTTCTAGATTGCATTTAGGACGTAGAGGGTGGGACGAGGGGGGGGGGGTAGGGGCGGGTGGGGGGGGGGGGGGGGGGGGGGCGGTGGCTAAGGTGATTTTCACTCGAAATTAATTCAACAAATATAAAAAGTAAAGTTTTATTAGAGAATTATGAAAATTTATTGAATTCTCAGAATTTTCATAAGTGTTTTTGAAATCTCTGGAATTTTCAAAATCCTCTAGACTTTCAAATTCATCAAAATAGTCGAAAATCTTGAAATACATTGAAAATGTTCCAACGAAGCAAAAGTTTCCCGAAATTTTAGAAGATTGTAAAATTTAAAAAATTTTGAGAATTATGGAAACTGCCTTAATTTTTGAGATTTTCGAAACTTTATTGAATCTCTGAAATTTTTAAAATTTTTTCGTTTCTGAAAATTTTCAAAATACTGAAAACTTTCGAAATTCTCTAAATAGTTGAAAATCTTGAAATGTTACAAATTATAAAGTTTCTGGAAATGTGAAGAATCCGTAAAATTTTCGTAATTTCGAGAATAATGGAAACATTGTGCATTTTCCGAATTTTTGAAACTTTTGCAAATCTCTGAAATTTACGACAATTTTGAAAGTTTTGGAATTTCCAAAATTTTAATAACTTCCAAAATTCTCAAAATACTTCAAACTTTGAAAATCAAAATTGTTGGACATATTCCAAATTATTAAGTTTCCCAAAATGTTAGGAATTCGTAAAATTTTCGTAATTCCAAGAATTTTATGAACATATTTTGAATTTTTAGAATTTTCAAAACTCTTTTGCAACTTTGACATTTCCGAAATTTTTGAAATTCTGAAAATTTTCAAACTTCTGAAAACTTGTGAAATTCTCGAAATACTCCAAATTCTGAAAATCCTCAAAATTGTTGAAGATCTTGAAATGCTGAAAATGTTCAAAATTATCTAGTTTCTCGAAAACTTTGACACTTGTGAAAATCAGTATTTCTTCTCAGCTCAGCCCCCTCCCTGGCTGCGTGCTTGCTTCATCGTTACTTATTACTTCCTCGCTTTATTTATTTATTTATAAGTATGTGAAAAATGGAATATTGTGGTTTTTTTTTAACTTTTTTTTGTCGATATTTTTGGTCGTGGGATTTCAAGTACACACGCTCGCATCGCGTATGGTTCTAGAAAGTACAAAAATGGTCAGGTCATTACAGCACAAGGTCTGACTTGTGGCGTTTGTCGTAAAATCATGGTACATTTTATTAGTTTTCTGTATCCCCGGCAAAGACGGCGATGCACAATCTCCAGATTCATGCGTCATGGCTGCACCGATCTCGTCTCGATTATTCAGATTACCAACAATCCATGGTAATCATGTATACCTGCGAATGTTGTCATCGAAGCTTTAGGACGAAACAATGAAAATTCATCATTCATGATCGATTTTGTCATTCCTCGCTGTATCGTTCCCCTAAAATCGGTAGGGTTTGTGATTTTGGTTGATTTCTTCAGATCGACATGCCGAGAACCGTGACGTGCAAGTACAGTTCAAGTGGCAAGTTCAAGAAAAGTACGTACGTACTTGTTTTAAGTTGATCCATTTCATTTCGGATGTTTTTGACATTTTTCGCGCTTTCATGGTGGGATTACAGTGGGAGAGGGATTTACAGAGCTACGGAAAAGGGAAGTGAAGGATAGTTTTTGAATTTAATTTTTTTTCTCGATGCAGATTTGTGGAATGATAGTGTTGAAAATCTGTTGAGAGGAGGATTTTAATAAAAGGTTTTCGTGTACGGTAAAAATGTGTATTTCATGGGAAATTATTCGAATCGAAAATTCTCGAAATTTTAAATTTTTAAGATTTTTGATTCGATTATGGAAGTTTTAGGATACGAATTCGTGACTGTTTTGGATTGTTAAGATTTTTGACTGTAGAATTTGAGATTTTCAACTTCTCGATTTTTTCTTAATTTTCTTTCAAATTCTTCAATTTCGTTTTAAAAATTCTCGAAATTTTGGATTTTTTAGATTTTTGATTCGATTATGGAAGTTTTAGGATACGAATTCGTGAGTGTTTTGGATTGTTGAGATTTTTGACTGTAGAATTTAAGATGTTCAACTTCTCGATTTTCTTTCTCTTGTCTTTCAAAATGTTCGATTTCGAATATAGTGGCGACTTGATAAAAATTACGGCATTCGATCCAAAAATATTATTGCCAATTCCTATGCAATACGTGTTTCATTTATGGGTTTTTTGCTCGATGTTTCACGGTGAAATTAATGAGGAATCGAGGAAAAAGCGGATAGGAGCGTGTTTTGACTCGAGAAAATGCATGTTGCCCGATACACGTCAAGTGTATCGGAAATGCAATCTATCTCCCTTATCGCGGCAAACGCATAATCAATCGAATCGAGAATCGGCAATCGTCATCGTCCCACACGCCTTGCTGTAACACACACTGCAGTATATTCTACACCTCGGCCTACTACAAAACTACGTAATTGACTCGTTCCAACTACGCCCACACATGCCGTTACGAGCATGTTCGCATACTTTATTTATTTATTACGTTCTTCGAGAATCGAGTCATCTTTTTTTCCGCTCTTTTTTAGTTTTCTTTTTTCTCACAGTCAGCTCCGGAAAAACTGTTCGATAACGAGATATACCTGTCATTTCGTATATGCTTGGCACATTCAGAGTCAAGGTTTTGTTGATCCGAGAAAATCGTGAATTGCTCGGTTGTGCAACTTCTTTTATTGAATTAAAATCGATTTAGTATAAATGTTGTCACAGCAACGAAACATTTTAAATATCTATTCGATACTGTTTCACTTCGAAAAAATGTTGTTCGGGTATTGAAAATTCAACTTGATCTACTGCCAATTTTTTTACAAGTTCCTTTTTTTCTATTTACATAGAGTGTTGCACTAGTCATTTGTAATAATGTATAATTTGAACAGCTCGCTCGCGATCGCCGCGACAGATAATTTATTATGAAAAGCCAAGCCCTGCATTGTTTAAAAAAATTTACGTTGTTGTTGTTCTGGCGTTGTAATTTATTCAGAGGCGATGTTTTGTGTACAGTTAGTCGAGAAACTGCTGTGTTCTTACATCTGCGAAAAAAATCAGTGACAAGAAAATTTTCGACAAACCCTTCATTATAAAAAAACTTTGCAAAATGGGTTTGTCCACTTTCAGTAAAATCTACAAGAAAGTTTTGAAAACATGAATTTTTAAAGCTTGGAGAATTTTGCTGTCCGAATTCTTCAAAAATAAAGCATGGAAATTCAGATCGTGATAAGCGCCATTTCTATAAGGCTCTATCCATCACTATTTTTATTAGAAAATGCACCTTATCGAAACAGCTCTCCTCAAGTTCTAAGTTTCCCGTTTCCGTGCTTCAGAATTTTATAATAGTTACCAAGTTTATAGTTTCATGCTCGGATTATCCTTACTCAAATTTTATACACGCATTTTACGTAAGTTTAGGGATGGGAAGTTACGCAACTGTCTTTCTCTCGCTCACGAGAGCAGTCGTTTGGTGAGATAGAGAAGGCAATGGTATCGCCCACCCCTGATTTATTTACAATGCAGAATTTTTTCCCACGTCACTGGAATTTTTTGTGCGTATAAAAAAATCGATTTGAAGTAAGCTTGTGCACGCTTGAATTGCTGTAGCTTTGTGTGTCTTTTTTTGCATGATAGCGCACGCAGAATCAAATTTGAGGAGAATGGAGCATCTTTGGGAAACGCATGGTCGCAAATTGAGCGAAGCTGGCCTTCGCAGAGGTTCAGGTAGGTTTTCCGGGTTGCTTACTGCTATTTTCCCGAAGGTCTTGAAATTACTCTCGAATTTTCGTGATTTTGAATTTTCATGTATTTTCCGAAATATTTGCTTCATCACGAAAGCTTTCCGGTTTTTCGTCACTCTTAAAAAATGATACGTTTTTCTTCAAGTAGAATTTTCAGTAGATACTCATTTTTTTATATAAATTTTTATAATCACAAGACGTTGTTTATTTTTTTAGATATGATCAAAATAAGTTGAGTTTCTTGTTCGAAAATTGATATATTCCAAATAAAAATGTCTAAATTACCACTCATCATGGTAACATTCAAAAATTTACGAAATGATTATTCCCACGAATAATTATTTCAATCAAAAAAACCGAGAATACGTAAAAAATTACCAATTTCGAGAAAAATATTTCCGCTTTCAAAAATAAACGAAAATATATGACCAAAGCAAAGCATATTCTAAAAAATCCCGGAAAGATACTGAAATTTATGACACCCTGGTTTTATCCGTCATGTCTTCGGAGATGAGGTATCGATCGCTTGAAAAGCACGCTTATTCGATCAGTTATCTCCTGCAGGCTTTCGACAATCGTAATTTCGAATTACGAAGTTGAAAATTGTAATTAACGTTAAGAACGATCGGGCGGTTGTTATTTATTGAGTCGTCCTTGATAGATAACAGCGTGGTGCTGACGGAAGACACGGACAGCTTCATAATAGGGGATCGGGTGTGGGTCGGGGGCACCAAACCTGGCGTCATCTCGTACATAGGAGAAACGCTTTTCGCGCCAGGGGAATGGGCCGGCATCGTCCTCGACGAGCCCATAGGCAAGTTATCACGAAATTCGTTTCATTCTGAATCACATAGGTCTTTCATCAAAATAGTACATTTTGAAACTAGTGGGAAAATTATTTTTCCACTAGAACTTCATCCAATACTTCAGCTTTGAACTAGTGTATGCACAGTGGAGGATGTATTTTTTATTCCTCGGCTTCGCCTGGGCCTTGTCCGAAAAAACGTTTTCTCCCTAGGTGCATTTTTCAGGAGTTTTGGAAAGTTCTTCAGCAATAAAATAAATAATTTTACGGAGGATTAGAAACTTTTCGGGATTTACATGATATATTTGTGGTTTTGAAGAATGCAAAATTAAAATTAAACAATTTTTAGTTCAGTTTGAGGATCATTGAGAATTTTGAAAAATTTTCTAAAACATGAAAACTTTGTAATTATGGAATTTCGAAATTTTCAGAACTTACGAGATTCCTGGAATATCTGAGACTTGAAAATTTCGTAATTTTTTGAAACTTTGGGGTTTTATATTTATTACTTCGAAATTCGAAACTTCTGGATTTTTAATATTTTTAGAAAATGAACAGAATTCTCGGAAGTTCGAAATGCTTCAAAACTTTTGAACTTTGATTGAAACTTCAAAAATTTCGGAACTTTTGAACTTCTGAACTTCAAGATTATTTAAAACTTTCAGAAATTTCGAAAGTTTGGAAAATTTGGAAAAATTTTGAATTTTTGGAGAACTTCTAAAGGCGAGTTAAAAAGTTCAAAATATTCTGAAATTCTCTAAAACATCAGAATTCGTCAAAATTCTCCTAACTTGAAAATTCCAATAATTACGAAATTACCAGAACTTTGAAATTTCTCTCAAACTTTCGAAACTTGAAGTCGTTAAAAACTTTCAAATTCCACAACCTGTATGAAAAAGCACAAATTCCCTAGAATTCATATGATTTTACGATAAATCATACAACTCCAAAATACTTCGAAACTGCAAAACATGAAAATTCAAGAAGTCCCAAAA
>JAPYZK010000963.1:0-20790 GCA_030522785.1 Platygaster equestris | reverse complement strand
CTGAAAAAATTCGTTGATTGCCAAAAGACAATTCGAAGTTGCATCCGAGCTATACCGTCGCTTGGTTTTCCATGGTTTCCCAAGCGAGTCAATGGAGGGCTGCAAAAACCCATAGTTGACGTAAATACCGGTCAATAGTATGATGAGTGAGTCCATGGCAAGGAGTGGGAAGGTTTGGAAAGAATTGGTGTGTTGGGAGGAAGAGGAAGGGAATTGTGAGGATACCAAAGACCCCCATGGGGTATGGTTAACCACAATTTATTATTACTTATTATAAGGGTAAAAATTTTCCAAGTGGGCCACCCTGAAAACTCCATCAAGTATAATTTTTTGTTGAGAATACATGTTTTGGGTAGGGTTTCGGCTCTAAAATCAATGTGCCGAAGGATATTTGGGTGATCAAATTTTTGTGTTGCTATATATATTAATACAGGTATCAAAAAACCAAGTTTTTTGACACTTTTTTCCAAAATTAATATCTTCCGAAGAAATGGATCGATTCGAATAATTCAGCTGGTTTCGGTAATCACTGTAGTTTCAGTAAGAAATTATTGCAATACTCTAAATAACATTTTACTATAATTATAATGCAACTGTTTATAAAAATTTTCAACAAATAGAGTGCCCTATCGAATTTCAGCACACAAAAACTGTAGGCACATAGGGCAAAAGATAATAATCAAGAATATGACGTTTGAAAAAAAAATGGATCGCTTTTGTCTGCCGCGCGCGCGCAAAAGAAGCGGATCTTCGCGCGGAGCGCACTTTTGGTGATTTTCGGGAGCGCTGCATGACATTATAATATGTACATCAGATTTAACAAATTATCTATGGTTATTCTTTCATGTACTAGATAATTATTTGTTGATCGTATATTTAGTACATATATGACTGTACAGTGTCCCAAGGTCATCGTAACAACATAAAATCATAGATTCTCTATGAAATCATATAAGACAATTTTACCTTCGCCTTTTTCCGAAATGCGCAAAATTGACGTAGATTCAATGTTGAGTATTTTGAAATCTATATTAGCTGACCGAATTATATAAAGTAAAAAAAAAAAGTAAAAAAAGGTGTAATATTACACTTTTTTCGGAATTCTGGAAATTTTAAAATTGAGGCCAATTTTTTCGATCTATGCTAAGACATAATATACTTGTAAAATTTTATACTTTTCCTTGTAATTTGGCGAATATAGAATTTTTTCGACAAGCGAGACAATACGTGTACGTTTGCGAAGTTTGCGGAATTTGAAGATATCCGGTTTTTAAAATTTTCAAATTTGAGAAAAAATGCAGAATTTGGACACGAATTTCGAATCTGTTAAAATATTTGAACAAGTTGAAGTTTTTTTTTAACTTGACAAATTTGGAATTTTTTCAAAAGCGTAATAATGTGGAAATATTTAGAGAAATACAATTGTTCAATATTACATTAAACATTCGCAAAATATAAAAGTATGTCTAAAATTTTGCCAATAAAATGTAAGTAAAATTCGTAATATCCTCTGCAGAATTTGGAAAGCTAATAAAAATTTAGAAAATTACAAACGTTCAGTAGTGAATGACGTTTTAAATAACTGTTAATTTTACAAATTTTGAAAAATATGTTGAACAAAAAATTATACTTGATCGAAGGTTTCAGGGTGGCCCACACTTGAGAAATTCTTACCTATAAACCTTCAGGAAACTTATTATCAGGTTTTCATAAGTTTCTTATAAAAAATGAACCTTATAAGTAATTTGTGAGAATCTCATAAAGTTTTTGAAAATCTCATAAAGTTTTGAGTTGGAAATCTGTGTATAAGAGAGCGAGATTACCTGAAGTATTTGAAAAACATAAAGTCGTGGGTACATTGTATCAGGAACATTTCGTAATACGCAAACAGTTCGAAACGGCAGAAGGTTTTCTTCGAGATGATATATAACTTTGTAAACGATGGAACTCATTGTCAGCCTTACAAAAGCTAGGCACAGATTCAATACTTGCACAAAGTATATTTTACGCGATAATTTAGCATATTTTTTCATAACCTTCAACGTTTCTGGATTTTTAACGCGATTCCAGTCATCGGCAGCCGAAGAGTAGTTGGAGTGCAGTTTGTCATGGTTACAGGCACAGACCAGTGTTTTTACAAAACTTATGAACGCTATGAAATCGAGGAAAATGTAGTCTATTATTATGTCACTTTTCTGGCAATTTATGTATAATTCCGTTGTCATCAAAATCGCGGTTGATGTCTGTTATTTCATTAAAAACTGTGTTAAAAGATTACAAGATTCTTATTAATACTTCAACTAATTTTTTTGTTATTCTGAATCTTATAAAAATCTCTGTTAAAAAAATCTCGTCTAGTTCTTCGATCGATAAGGAACTTTATAGAAGCCTCAATTAAGGTTTTAATAAACTTGCGCAAATAATTATAAAGTGTAAGTTTAATGCAATTAATCGTTGTAGAATTTGATTCATACTGATGGTACAATGATTTGTATCAACTGCGACCGCATTATTATAAAATTATGTACGAATCATGATAGTACATAATTCATGAGTGATTTTTTAATGACGCACTTCCAGAAAAATCAGAGATATTAGAGAAATTTTTCAAGGTCTCAAACATTTACGCATGTATGTGCCATCATCAAATTAGTCCATTTTTGTACCATCGTGCTACCATTATGTATGAATCATGATTCGTACATAATTGTAGGATGATGGACGAATCGTTCAATCATTCTCTTGATGCACGAAAAAACCTACGACCATTCATGAATCACAAACACAGAAACATTCGTCAATTATTATACAATCTCGTTCTGAAACGTGATGGTATAATGATTTATTTCATATCAACTGCGACCGCATCATTTTACTATCATTCACGAAAGGGGATGCACGAATGATGATGAAATGATGGCGGAATGTTTGCAGTTTCGAACGCGTGGCAATGTCGATGTTACAATCATCATATAAGTAATGATTCTAACTTCCCTAGTAGACATGTTTATGTAAATTTTACATGCTGCTGCGTCCTTATGTTCATTCAAAGTTTGTGTAAACTGTTTACGTAAACCGTTTATGTAAACAGTTTACACGAATTTAACGTAAAGTTCGTGTAAACTTCATGTTAGCAGTTTAGGTAAACAGCTTATGTAATCAGTTTACACAAAGTGTATGTGAGTGTGTATGAGTTTACACAACGTGTATGCGTGTGCTGCTCGTTATATATCCCCGTAATCATCGTTATGGAGGGATATGATAAAAAATGTATTCACCCGGAAGTTTGTTATACATGTCCACAAAATTCACACACAAATTTAACGCGAACGTATTCTTTTTTAGTATATGCAATCTTGAAAAAAGGTGTCGATGGGAGTGAAAAACGATGTTCAATTATTTTGTTTTGTCAGAAGATAGTAATTGTTACAGCAGAGAATCTTTCTTTGCCACCAAAGCAGCAACAAATAGAAGCTTATACTTCCGACACAGGCGCAGACCCAACCACTGTAAGCCGCAGTTAGTTTGATGTCAAGCCAGAAAAAAAGGACCCGAAAAATTGATCTTGATCGTGTGTATAAGATGTCTAATTAGATTTCCGCCTTAAGAAAATAACTACAACTTTGACAATCATCTATTTATGAATGATGAAAAAAGTTCCTAGTCACGCCATACCAATAAGGGTCTTTGGCCCTATCAAAGAATAGAAAACACATTCAAAATGATTTCTTCTACCATTAACAGTGGAATGCTATTACTTCTTTGAACATCAAAAATATCACGAACTATATAGTTTCTTTATATATCTTTATAAAGATGTGGATAAGATCAGTTTGGAGGGAGAATTTTTTTCCATTCCTAAAATATCCTGGAATTTACAGTTTACACAAAGTGTATGTGAATTTATGTAAGCAGTTTCCTTTAATGTTGACTTAAGCCCATAAATTGAGGCAGTTTACCTCTAGTTGATGTAAACTTCGTGTAAACAGTCAACGTGAACATATGAGTATAACACTGTTTACATCGTGTGTGCAAGGTGTGTATGTAAACATGTCTACTTAAGGGATCACACACGTGTGCATCCTGGTTGACAAAAAATAGGCTCAATCAAAAATTGTGTGGGTATTGATTCAAAAACTTTTTGTACCTATTTAACGAATCAACGTTACCTGGAAGAATAGAGCTGAAGTAGTCCAAAGTCTGTTTAAATACTTCCTCTTCTCCAATGGCCAAGTTCCATTTAGCCAAATCATCAATTTATTCAGGCCGAATTCGTAATTGAACCAAGGGTTGTGGAACTTGTCTTTGTCATGGTTCATTTCAACCCAGATTTAATTTGTTGTTTTTCGATGTTCATAAACTGATTTGGAGTGGAAAACACGGTAAGCAAGGAATAGACCTATATATATGTCAACTCCAACCAATATCGCTAATATCCTTCTAAAAACTCAAGAGAGTTAATTCCAAATCCTGATAGAGTCGGAACTGTAATTCATAGTTGGAATTTATGATGAACTGTAGGAAAAATGGACATTTTATACGATAAAAATGGTACATGTGGGGGAAATTTGATCATTTTATCGGTATACTATCTAGTACGCCCAAAAACACTAGAATCCAACCGCTATAAACCTGCTGTCAACTCATTTTCTTGATGGTGTCATTTAGGATTTGTTGAGGTTGGGAGTTTTTTGAATACATGATTCAAAGTTCATAGAGTTATTACTCTGAATTGCACGAAAACTCATTTCAGGTTAGGTAGCCCACTTTAGTAATTCGAAATGATAATTCGAAGTGACTTAATGAGAAACCGATTTCCTTTCAACAAACTCAAAATTTTAATTGGTTTTAGGTTAGGTTTTAGGCTTAGTTGGTTTAAGCTTAGAATATTTGCTCCAATACAGTGCAACAAAAATACGAATGTATATATTCCGCAAAAACTTGATTTCAAATAAAAAAAAAAAAAAAAAAAAACTAACCTCGAAGAATGCAGTCTGACAACAATCGTGTAAATAAGACCCAAGTGAACACTAGAATCAGACCGCTGTATTATTAAGTCACCGTTACAATACCACGATGGTTGTAATTTCGTATTTTTTGAAGTTAGGAATTTTTTCAATGTATGATTCAAAGCTCATAAAGTTATTGTGAATTTCACGCCTGAAAATAAAAACTGGTCATCAGGTTATGTTGCCTCCTTCAGTAATGCGAAATGAAATGACTTTAATGTACAATCGATTTGTCTTTGAAAAACTAAAAATTTTATGCTCAATTATATAGTTTTCAAGTTAGGATGTTCGCTTTAGTAGTGCAAAACGAATAAAAAGACAATTAATTCTTCTCCAAAAAACGCAAGGAAAAAAAAATCAAGAAACATCAACCCTCGAGAAATGCGTTCTAACAAAACGCAATCGTGAAAATGAGACACATAAGTGGTCTTATTCTCACATAGAGCACCTAGCCAGTGTACAATAATTGTAAACTCACGAGATAATTGTAAACAGGAACTCTTTTTTCATAAATTGGAAATGCATGTATAAATGATTTTTGGAAAATCGAACTACGTAGAGTGGAAATGATGCTCATATTTTGATATGTCAAAAAGTCGAAACGTTTCATTAAGAGTAGTATTTTTTTCAATTGATAACCCTACTAGTAAAACTAATTTTCAGAAAATTGTTATAAAATATAATTTTTCTTATGATGTCCTCATAAAATCCTTATGAAAATTGACATCATCATAAAGATTTACGTAAGGAATTTTCTAAAGATGTCAAAGCTCCATAAAGATTTCACAGATTTGTTTAAGGATTCCACATAATTTCATAAACATCAGAAAATTATCGGGTACTAAATCAAACTATAAAAATCGATGAAATCCCAAGAATTTGAGTTGACCAACTAGTCCGAGTCCCTTTCGTAAAAAAAATGTATCCTTCAAATTTGTATATTGATACCGGCCTACCAAAGACGAAAGATAAGCTTTCAGTTTCCAAAAGACAAGTGTGTAAAGCTCTCAAGCAGTTGAATTCGATACGCAACTCTATCGACCGTTATACGTAACATCTACCATGATGCAAGCACAAGAACTGCCTCTCGTATTTTATTCGTCCCTACGGCTCAAGCGTCTGTTAAAATATTGAAAACGCGCGCGATGGCAAGCGTATAATTTTTCATTGCTAACTTTCTTTTACGAAAAATTGTTCTTTCGAGTTTTGTCATCGAGTTCTGAACTTACATTCAACGCGTGTTTCAATTTTCTTCAAGTTTATAAAGCGAGTGTAAAGACGACACCGCAGCGATCGATTTTATTCTCTCCACCAGTTGGGTGGATAGTCCGTTCTTCTGGCGCGCGTAGCATGTAAGCGAAATACGTTATTTTCCGTACTTATCTTGTTGCTTTTTTTTACAAGGTCGTTCTGCATAAGATAATATAACCCTAGTAAACGCGCTGAGTGGTTATAACCACTCACTTCTCACTCACTTCTAACTCTACCAATTTTTCATGCGAAAATGGTGTTTTCTGATGGAATTAGAACCTTCCGGGGCCGTACTATGATTTTAGTAGAACATTAGTGTTGAAGAATGAATTTTAAATGATTAAAAAAAGGATTTTATGAAATGAATTTTTTATGCATTCATAAACAAGTCGGTGAAGAAGACCTGCCTTCTATGCCGACTTGTTCATAAATGCATAAAAATTTGATTTCGGGAAGTACTTTTTTGATAAGTTCAAAATTCATTTCTTTACACAAATGTTGTACTAAAATCATATTACGTCCGCGGAAGGTTCGAATTTTATCAGAAATAGTATATTGTGCGACTAGTGGGAGAACACGCGAGTGGAATTGTGGACCAATAGTCGCACACAATATTTTATTCAACAACCGCGGGAAATATGTGATTTCACGGCCCTGCTGAGAGGGGGGGAAATAATGGGTTACATGATTGATTGACGCAACAATCGCCCTTAGAGCTTTGCTACGTACCTTAGGGAGTTGAACGCTAATTATCTCTTTCGTTGCTTTGATTTTCATCGGGATTGATTATGACTGTATTCGACACTTTTGTAAACAACAACAAAAATATTGCAGCAATAAACAGTTCTGTAATTTTGAGGTTAGGGCTGGGGAGTTTGACGTTTCGATATATGTCGAGTCGCTCGTCCGCCATCTTGCTTCCATTATCCGTGCGTAAACGGTCGCTAAACTAGCTATAGGTCGTTAAGATGAGCGTGGGCAAACAGCTTATTCGCCCACTAGTGGGTGAAAGAGTTCATCACTCGCATGCCATACGTCAAGAATCAGGTAATCCATTATTTCGTCCACTCTCAGCAAGGCCACGAAATTACATATTTCTCGCGGCCGTTGAAGAAACCCTATTTTCGCATCAAAAATTCGCAGAATTAGAAGTGAGTGAGAAGCGAGTGAGAAGTGAGTGGTTTTAACCCCTCACCGCGTTTACTAGGGAATTATAACAAAATGGAAATTTGACGTTGTCCAGAGTACCTCAATGAAATATTAGTCATGGTTAAATCGTTCAGTTTTTGAGTTGAAGTTTTTAGAAATATTCTTTCATCCAGTGTTAAAAGAGAATGCGTTTCATAAAACGTGTTTGAAAATTGTGTTTTCGACAAATATAAAGTTCTTGGATAATGCTATAAAGAGGAAAGTGGGGCTAGTTGGCCGAGTTGTATTTTTGGAATAGATCGCTTGCATCAATTTCATCAAAAATCGCATTTGATAGATCAAACGCTGTTTCATAGTCAACATTTTTTCCCGGGATTTTTTGACGCTGTTAAACCGTTAAAAAAAATAACGACCTTATTTGAATAATTTGAAAATGCAACGAAAACACTCGAGCGCGTCCGAAGTTGGAGTGACGTCGCAACAGTGATAGTTGGATAATCATTACGAACGGGATTTCGCTAAAAACGATGATAGTAAAAAACTGGTCACTAATTAACAATACTATCTATACAGGCACGATAATGAAACGACTAAGAATCAGGAAACATCTTCTTTCGTATTCCGTATGATCAAAAAGTGGAAAATGTGATTTTAGATCGTGTGAAATATAGCCACGTTATTAGAAAATATTAGTTTCTACTCAGGAATCTTCTTTTCTAAATTTATAAAATTTTATTATTATTTTGAAACACTACATCTTATTATAGCGGAAATCGATGATGGTTATCGTATATATCAAGTTATAAATACCTTTTTGCGCAATATTTTGAAATTCACAATTTTATGAACCGTGCCTGGAACAAATCTGGAGGTTTCAACTGGACCAGACACTGAGCCCAGCCTGGGGCCTATATATGCGGAAGTAGAAGTATCCCAGATTTGACCAATGTTTATCAATAACCTGGGTCGCGTCTGGGGCCAGTCTTGTTTGTCTTCTGGGCTGTTGTGACGTCACAAGGGCGACAGCCAATAGGATTCGTTTAACCAGATTTGAATATTTTTTTATATCTCACACATTAAAACTCGCGTTTAAGCTGTTTGCGTACCTTTACCCTAAAGACTATGTTTCGAACGATGTACACATTGCGCGTGAAAATAGTGTGTAGGTGCACCTCATACATAAACACATGTGTTTAGGTATGAGGTGCCCCAACATTATATTCTCGGTCGTCTCAGGCGGTGTCATGACGGCGACTCATCGATTCGAAACGTTGTCTTTAGGGTAACGGTACGCAGACAACAAAAACGCTCGTTGAATGTGTTCGATACAAAAAATACAGTTCGAATCAAGGTGCAGACTCACGTTTTCACTCTTGCGATTTGTTTACTCGCTTCGCTCGTGACCAAAAATCGCACTCGAGAAAATGCTCGTTTCTGCCCCTTGATGCGAAATATACTATGAATTTACTAACAGTGTTGGGGCATTTTTTACAGCATTAAATAAGGACGCGTTCACGCGCAGGAAAAGAAGGAAGACGCGGGAAGATCCGGGGACCATCTCAGCAAGGCGGACGCGACACGTTACACAGGCCTTGGGGAAGAAGAAATTAAGATTGACAAAAGAAGAGGTTTAATACGAATATTTTGAACACAAAATATAATTGGAAAGTTACCGTAGTCCCTTTTATTTTCATACATTTAAAAACTGATGTAAGCAATTATGAATAAACGATTATATTCTACAGATCACCCTTAATAAAAAAAAATCATCATTCAATAAGAAATTTCTCGAACACCCAAAACCAAAAAGTATACAAATTTTAATTATAGAAATCTTAATTTTCAAAACAAGTCAACGCAGTTAATACGATAAGTGTATACGTCATCGGTATAAATATTTACATTTTCGTAATTCAATCCATTATAAAATTCTACTGTAAACAACTCTTTTTCTGGATCCACATCATTCCTTAACATTTAAAGTTGATCCGCGATACTGATGATGCCCTCGTGTTAGTCTGAAACATTACAAGATTCCACAAATTACTTTTGAGGTTGTTCACTTTATATGAGATGCCTTATATAAACCTATCAGTTTCTCTAAAATAGTATATTTCATAACAAGGGCTGAAAGTCAACGAATGCAACTAAGGGTGAAGTTTGCTTTCCAAGCGTAGCGAGGGAAGCACTCACCCGAGAGTTGCATTCGTTGACCGAAGCCCGAGTAATGCACGCTAATTTTCACAATCCCTTTATTGAATTATCGATTTTCGAGCTTGTAAAGTGAGTGTGCAATAACAACCCTCGAAATAGTCACGAATGGCACAGATGAAAACAGGATTACTTTACATCCCGCTCCTCGACCAATCAGATGCGCCGGTTACTTTTCATTCCGCTTCTCAATCAATCAGATGCGCTGGTCACTTTTCATCCCACTTCTCGGCCAATCAGATGCGCCGGTTACTTTTCATCCCGCCGCGAAATTAACTCGGCTGCCTCCGGCCACTTTCGCCTCGCTTTACATGCGATGAAAATCGATCATCCAATAAAGGGATTGTGAAATATTATATTGTATAACGAGGGCTGAAAGTCAACTAATGCAAGCGAGGGTGAAGTTTACTTCCCGAGCGTAGCGAGGGGAGCACTCACCTAAGGTGTTGCGTTCGTTGACTGAAATCCGAGTAATGCACGCTATTTTTCACAATCCTTTTATTGAATTATCGACATTCGAGCCTGTAAAGTGAGTGCGCAATAACAACCCTCGAAATAGTCACGAATGGCACAGATGAAAACAGGATTACTTTACATCCCGCTCCTCGTCCTATCAGATGCCCCGATTACTTTTTATCCCGCCGCGAAATTAACTCGGCTGCCTTCGACCACTTTCGCCTCGCTTTACAGGCGATGAAAATCGATCATTCAATAAAGGGATTGTGAAAAATTATATGAGGCGATTTCATAACGTTGTATACGGTGCTCCGTGATAAATAAAGAATCTCACCCTCCACCAATCCTAATATGACTTTGTAAAGTCATAATAAAGTCGCCAAAAGTCATACTAATTTTTTTCGGTATTAGTATAATAAAACGAGAGAAAATATTCCAAGATCTATCAAGAATCATGAAACAATCATTATTTGCCACATCCGACACTATAAACATGAAAAATATTGTTTTTATGAGCGAAAGCCGAAATTGCAGTCACGACGATAGGTCATGTCATATTTCGATCGATTTTAATAGTTAAAACGGTCTGAAACGTTTGAAAACAATTCTGAATCGCAACAATATCGATTTTCCTTGTTGATAATGCGCGGAATAAATGCGGTCATGTAATTTATGGCGAAACCTCAATTTTCATGGTTATTGAGGTTATATATATATGACATATGTCATATATTTATGTGTTTCAAGAAACTACATAGCTGCACTTTTTCCGCGTTATAACAGAGGATATTAATATTGTTGCAATTTTAGTTTTTTTACGAACCTGTCCAATCACATCATTCATAAAAATCGATGAAAATATGCCATTTCCTATCATCGTGACTGCATTTCTGTTTTCGCTCATAAAAACAATATTCGTCATTTCGATAGTGTCTGATTGAACGAATAATGCTTGTTTCATGATTTTCAATAGATCTTTGAATATTTTCTCTCGTTTTACTATGTACTAATACCGAAAAATAGAAGTATGTCTATCGGCGACTTTATAATTATGACTTTATAAAGTCATACTAGGATTGGTAGGGTCAGAAATTTTCAAAATGTTCTAAGTTTTTCATAAGAATCTTATAAGATTCAGACATACAAGTGCGACCATTTTTCCCATGTGCGTAGTTTTATTTCTCATAATATTCCACTGTAAAAAACTCTTCTCGTGGATCCACATCATTCCCATCCATTTGAGGCTGATCTGCGATTTCCAACTCGAAAGCTCGATTTCCAAAAGCACCTTTATCTTTAAGATCCGCAACAATTTTCTTCATTGCTCGCATCGCAAACGACTTTACCCCAGTACCATGAAAACCTAACGTCAGCCGCTTCAGTTTACTTTCCCCTAAGCATGTTCTTTTCAGGAAAGTCTGTATGAATTGCATTGTTCCGATTTGCTTATCAGATCCTACAGTTCGCGATTTGTACAAGTGCAAATTTATTTCTTGTAGATCAGGGCAGTGGCGTTCGAAGACGTCAATAGCGTTTATTAGGGCTTTACCACCTGCAAGAACGAGTCATTTGTGAGTGAGAAAACATGGTCAAGAAAACATTACGTAAACCCCGATAGAACAGTTTGATAAAAGTTTTCATGAAATGTTCAAGTACAATGCAATGAATTCCTTAGAAAATAGCCTAATCTCTTACGGAAATTTCCCTCAACTTGAGGGTTAACCCTGAATATTGAGAGATAAACCTCAAAGGGTTAACCTTGAAAGTTGAGGGTTAACCCTCAAGTTGAGCGGTCGAAATAATCTTGAAGTTGAGGGGAATTCCCGTAAGGGATACGCTAAATTATTCTACGTCATAAATTGCGTACCCACAGTTACTGGTTGTGTGAACATGATTTTTGGCAGGGTTTGGAACGTTACTTAGAAAATTGTGACGCGTTATATTACCATGACTTACGTAAAATATGTAACTCGTTACGCTACCGCTACTTCGAAAAAGAAAATAACTTGTTATCGTTACTTTCTGTAGAAGTAACGTACCGTCACTTTGTCGTTACTTTTCTCATTTAAATATCATTTTCATTCAAACATTAAAACATCGAAAAAAATAGACAAACATAATGATATCAATGGATTTGGTTTCTCAAACTGTTTATTTCGAATTCGCGTAAATTTGGATTTCCAAAACTCGAAAAACTCACAACTCTTTATCTTTGAAAAATGAGAAACTCTGGAATTCTTAAAAGTTTTAGAATGCGAATTTTAGAATAAAATCTTCTGAATCCCAAAATTGGAGTACTTTGAAATTCTCCAGAATTTCTAAAACTTTTTCAAGTTTGAAAATTGAACAACTTTCGAATCCTTGTAACTTCAAAAATTTTTTTAATTCGTCCGAAATTAAGAATCGCAGAACTTTGGAATTCTCATGAACTTTCAAATTTTGAAACTTCAAAACTTTGAAACTCTTTGGAATTATTCAAAATTCTCCTTAGGTACTTCTAAAAATGCCGAAATGTAAAAACTATGAAGTACTTCAAAAATTCCTGCAATCTCTTTTAAATTCGTCAGAACTTCAGAAACTTCTAAATCCGAAACTTCAAAATTCGCCAACATTTCCAGATTTCATAACTCTAAAACTGTTGGTTTTGAGAAAATTCTTCAAAAGTTTTAAATTGTCGAAAACGTATAAAAATCGTTGAGTTAGCAACTTCTAAATTTGTAAAAACTCCCAAATTCTTCAAAATTCGACACAATATAAAAATGGCAAAGCTAGAAAACTTCAAAATTCTCCAAAACTTTTCAATTCTAAAACTCGGAAATTTCCAAATTCTTCGAAACTTGAAATTTTTACAACTTGTAAATATTTCGAAACTTGAAAACTTCAAAATTATTCAATACTTCCAAAATTTATTCAATTCGTCAGAACTTCGAATCCCAAAACTTCAGAACATTTAAAATTTCGAAAAATTCTATATTTCCGAATTTTTTATAATTCTTCAGAACTTTGAAAATCCCAAAACTTCGAAACGTTTGAAATTTCAAAAACATTGAAACATCCTCAAACTACCATAATTTCGAAACTTCCAAGTCATAAAACTTAAAAACTCTCGAAAAATCTGAAACTATTAAAAAATCTTGAAACTTTTTAATTTAAAAACTCTAAAATTCTCCAAAATTTTTTAAAACTTGTAAATTCCTGAAATCTTAATCCTCGATATTTTTGAATATTTTAAAACTTTTGAACTTTATAATTCTGCACAACTGTAACACCCCTTGAAATTTCCGAATTCCGAAACTCTCGAACTTCAGAACTTCAATATCTTCCAAAACTTCAAAATTCTTTCAAACTTTCGGAATTCCCTTTAAATAAGCACGAGTAACGTGGAAGTAACGGAAATTTCTTTCCTTATTACCACGTAAAACGTAACTAGTTACTGTTATCGATACTTTGTAATTAAACTAGCGCGCTACGTTATTGTTACGGCCAAAAATGTAACGTTTTAGAGTAACGCGTTACTTCCACACCCTGATTTTCGGTATGTTTCTATTTTATAACCCCGGCGTTTGCACAACATTTACATAAAGTTTGTGTAAATGTCGCCCAAGCCATTTGCGCGAAGTTTGCCCAAATCTTACGTCACTATTTGTGACGCTTGCATAAACCTTAGTCAGCTGGAGCGACGAGATTTCGACGCCAAAGCGACTCCAAAAGGCGATGTTTGGGCGACGTTTGAGTCACTGCGTAAAATCATTTAAAAATTAATTTCACATCGTTTTTCGAACGAAATAGATTGAAATCGCAGTTAGTACAATCTTAAAATAATTCTATGAAATCTTTGATGATTGTATTTTTAATCGCTTTCTGAAAAATTTGACTTCTAAAAACTTGAAAATTCTGAGTTTCTCAGAAATTTTTCGAATTCAACAACGTTTTTTCGGAATTTGAAAATATCGGGTTTGCTGAAAAATTTAAAATGTTGACATTTTAAATTACGTGAAAACTCAATTGGGGTTTTCACGAAAATGTTGAAAATTGTTTGATTTTAGAAACATTCATTAATTTAAAAAAATTTTGTTAATGAAAAAATTCAAAATTATTTGAAAATTTGTATTTCTATAACAGATATACGAATTTTAAAGTTTTTTGGATATTTTGGATTTTCTAAAAAATTTGACATGTAGAGTTTTATAAAAATTTCGAAAATTGTTCGTTTTTGGAACCAATCGAAAATGTCGATTTTTTCTTAATGTAAAAATTCGATGTTTTCCACAACAATCGAAAAATTTCGAATTTTTTAAAAAATTTGAAAATCCGAATTTTGGAA
Organism: Platygaster equestris; assembly: GCA_030522785.1. Lineage (NCBI taxonomy): Eukaryota > Metazoa > Arthropoda > Insecta > Hymenoptera > Platygastridae > Platygaster > Platygaster equestris. The sequence continues at coordinate 6,390 of JAPYZK010000963.1, read as the reverse complement.
AAAATTCAAATTTTTCGAAAATTTTGAAAATCTTCAAGTTTTTCTGAAATTTGTAAACTTGGGTCCTTTGAAAAGTATAAAAATCCTAACTTTTTTGATCGGTTTCAAAATTGTATGTTTTTATTTTAATTTCAAATTAAAAATTTTTTTGAAACACTCGAAAATGTCCAATTTTTAGAAAAGTATTGTACATGAATTATAAATTGTCTTGGAATTTATCGAGTTCGAAATTTTTCGAAAATTTTGAATATTTTGATTTCCTCGAAAAATGCAAAAAATTTAAGTTTTTCAAAAGATTTGGAAAGTTTCAAAGTTTTTTTAAAAATGCAAAATTTCGATTTGTTCGAGAAATTTTTCGTCGCCCCAAAAAGAGCGACGAGAAAACACCACCAAAACGATGCCCTTAACCTAAGTTTGTACATAAAACGTATTCTACCGGAAACTAATTTAATTTCAACGAACCAATAACTTGAGAGAAATGAAATTTTTTGAGCCCCGAACAACATTCCGATCTTGCTACGCATTTCCAAAACGAGTCATCCATACTATTAGGAATGGCACTGCAGTCGCTCAACGAAAGTTCTTTTAAGCTCCGAATTTTTGACAGAAAAAGTTCCATAAATTCGATTTGCATCGATGAGATGACATTTAAATGCAAGAAGTTAGATTTTCTCGTCATTTTGAAACGATATATAAGGCGTTGCTCGATGAGAAATCTTCTAAACTCTGGAAGTTCGGACCATAAACCCTGGAATCAGAAATATACAAGAGATGATTGATGTGTAATCATGGTCGATATTAATTCTGAAGGGTGAAAATCAAAAACCGGGTGAGTAAACTTTTTCCGAAACGCGTTTTGTTGTTGTTTTGTTTCGAAATGTTGAACTTTGAACTTTTGAAATATCAAGAAAATTTTTTCGCTTTTCAATCAATTCGAAACCATTCAGATTTTCATGTATTTTCGTCGAACCGATGTATTTCGACTAATGAATTTCTTTGGACGTTTGTGCAAACGTTTTATCCGTGAGAAATCTATAGTTATTATTAGGAATCAATGGAAATCAACGAAAATCCTTTGAAAATTATTAAAAATCGATGGGAGTTGATCGAAGACCATAGGAATTAGTGGTAATTGATGGGAATAAATGGGAGTTTTAAGGAATACACGAGAATTTATGGAAAACAATAAAAGTTGATGGCAATAGATAAAAAAAATTAAAATAAATGAGAATCGATGGGATTTAATGGGAATTAATGGGAGTTAACAAGAATCGAAAATAATGAGAATAGATGAGAGGAGAGTTTATGGGAATCAATAGGAATTGATCGAAAATAATTGTAACTGAATCGATGGATACTGACATAAATCTATAGGAATTGACGGGAATGGATAGAAATCGATGGAAATTGATAGATATCTATGGGAGTTAATGGAAATCGATGGATATAGATTAGAATAGATTGTCGTCGGTGGGAATTGATAAAAATTGTTCGAAATCTGTAGGAATAGATGAGGATTAATAAGGATCGATGGCAATATATTATGAGAATCGACGTGATTGATGAGCATTGATATAAATGGATGGGAATTTATGAGAATCGATGAAAATTTATGGGAATCTATAGGAAGTGACGGAAATCATTGGAAATTGATGTTTTTCTATGCAAATTGATAAAAATCGATGAGAATCAATAGTCATAAAGAGGAATTGATGGGAACCTATGAAAATCAATGGGAATTGATGGGAATCGATAGGAATCTATAGAAATTGATAAGAATCTACGGTAGTTGGTAGAAATAGGAATTCATGGGATTTTATGAGAAATAATGGGAATGGATGAAATATACGGGATATAAAAGCGAATGATGGGAATCTACAGAAATCAACAGGAACCCTGATATAACACGTTCGTATCAAACATACGACCGGATTTTTGTGAAAACTTTGCACAAAAGTTTGCGCAAATATGCGGACGCATCCAATATCAAAATTTGTGATTGCATGAAATTTGCACAAATTTCGTGCAAACTGTTCTATCGGGGAATTAATAAGAATGTATGGGAATAGATGGAAATAAATGGAAATCAATGGGATCTTATGGGAAATGATGAGAATTCATGGGAAATAATTATGAAAAATAATGAGAATTCATGGAGAATGATGCAAATTCATCGTAAATGATGAGAATCTATGGAAATAATGGTAATCGATGGTAATGAATAGGAATTGATAGGAATCCATGAAAATTGTTGGGAATAATTATTGGTGGGAATCTATAGGGATTCATGGGAATCCATTAGAAATAATGGGAATTAATGGAAATACTGCGAATTGATAGGAAATGTTGAGAATCGATAAAAATTGATAGGAATTGATTCAAATCGATGGGAATTGATGGAAATTGAAAGGAGTTGATAGAAAGCGATGGAAATTGTTTGGAAACGAGAGGAATTCATGGTCAATAATGGAAAACTTTGGAAATTGATGGAAATGGATGAGAATTCATGTGAATTGATCGGAAATAATAGGAATTGATGAAATCCACCTGAAATAATGGCAATTGATGGGAAATAATAGAAATCTACAGAAATCAAACGAAATTGACAAGAATTTATGGGAATTGATTGAATCTACGGGAAATAATGAAAAAGCACGGAAAATGATCGGAATCTATAGAAATCAATAGAAATCGATAAGAACCTTTAGGAATTGATGGAAATTAATAGAAATTCGTAGGAAATGACGGGAATGGATGGGAATGGATGGGAACTGCTGGGAATTCATGGGAAATAATAGCGATCCATGGAAAATAAGGTGAATTCGTGGAAAATGATGTTAATTTATGGGAAATTATGAGAATTTTCGAGAATAATGCTTATTAATGGGAATCTATGGAAATTGATAGGAATTCATAGAAACTGTGAGGGATTGATGAGGATCTACAGAAATTCATAGGAATCCATAAGGAATAAAAGGAATTGATGGAAATGAAGGCAATTGATGGGAATCAATAGGGATTTATGAGAATTGATGAAAATCGATGGGAATTCGTGAAAAATGATGGGAATAATAGGAATCTGTGGAAATTGATTGAAATTGATAGGAAATGATAGAAATCTATGGGAATTGAGAGGAATCGATGGGATTTAATGGAAATCGATGGGAATTGATGGGAAATGATGGAAATCAATGGAAAATGATGGAAGTTGATGGGAAATGATGGAGATTAATGGAAAATGATGGAAATCGATGGGGAATGACAGGAAGTGATGAGAATTCATGGTAAATAATGGAAAACTATGGGAATTGATGGAAATGTATGAGATTTTATGGGAAACTTGCTAAATTGGCGGAGAAGCGGGAAGGGGGAAGCGGCCACAAGTTTTTTTTTATAATATAGGGAGATATATTTAAAAACTGTAATATTACAAACGAAATTTCAATGTCCATGTGAGCTGCGGCTGACGTGTATCTCGAAACTATAGACTCTGTCATATCCCGAATTTCATGACTGATTTCTAATGACTTGAGCTCTCTGTCGCAATTGAGCAGTTTTTCTGTGCCCGTAACCATCAATAAGCAACGTTCACGCCAGCATCTCTTCTTAAGTTTTATGTCAACTGCGAATCCTAACATGATGTCTAGCGCTTCTTCGATTCGTGTACAGCGAATTGTTGACGTAAAAGTGTACGCATCGAACTTCAATTCTAAGTCGAATAAATCTGTATCGAATTGTTGTGAAAGTTCGGACCATGAGCAGAATGCTCTGCAGATGATTTCAATTCGCTGGGTGTGCAACTTTAATACATTGAACATTTTGTGTATTACATCAAGGGTCAAATTTTCAACACTTTCGTCTGTGTATTCTGATGACGTTCGATCTCGGTGAACGATTTTCACGTACTTCAGATTCGGCATGCCGAGAAGTTGATTCCATCTATAACAGACTGTAGAAACAGTCTCATTTTGTATCAATGTTTATAATAGTCATTCGATTTAAACCTCGAAGTCTTAGAGATGAAAGGTTTTCAAGGTCAAAATCGAATCGAATGTATCATTGCACACGCAGGTAAAAGTCGATTTCCGTAAAAACAATTATAGTCCTCGACTTCATCTCTATTTTTTCATAATCAACTTTATCCACTTGTACAGTACTAGCATATTAAGCGACTAGTGGAAGAAGGAGAAGATTCCGTGAGCGGGAAATTGCTGCACGAGCGTAGCAAGCGCAGTAACACGCGAGTGGAACTTCCGTCGATAAATATAGGGGACGAAATAATGGATTCCCTGATTGATTGACGCAAAAATCGTCTTTAGAGCTTTGCTGCGTATTTCAGGGAATAAAAAACCAATCATCACATTCGTCACTTCAATTTTCTTTGGAATTGATTATGACTGCAATATTCGACACTTTTATAAACAACAACAATTGCAGCTATACATAGTTTTTTAATTTTGAGGTTAGGGTTAGGGAGTTCAACGTTTCGATATATGTTTAGTCACTCGTCCGTCATCTTGTTTCCATTATCGCTGGAAACAAGATGGCGTTAACGTTAGAAAATACGACTCTGTTTTTTTTACAAATCACTATCCTGCTGCTGGAAAACAATATAAGAATGGAAAGTAAACAATTTGAGAACAACGTTAAAGTAATTTATGAGTCGCAATATCCCCGACATTTGCGTAAACGTTCCCTACACCAACCTGTGGTAGAAGTACATCAACCCGTGGGACAAGTACTCACTTCTCCCACGGGTTGGTGTATTTCTCCCACGCTGTACGTCAATAATCAGGTAATTCATTAGTTCCACCTACTCTCAGCAGGGCCCCGAAATTACGAATGCATTTCTCGCGGGCGTTGAATAAAGTTACTATTTACACCAGTCACCAGGGAAATAAACGGCTCTTCATTGCCCTACAAAGCCGACAATTAAATTACCTTTGCTTATCGACAGTTTGTCCAGTGGTGATGAAATGTACCCGAAAATGTGAAAAAGGGAGTATTCATCTAATGCACTGATATGCGTGGCATTACGAACATCAGATTTACGAACTCTTCTGGATCTTCTCCGAGTAAACTTTTTCCGCCTCATTTTTTGTTTTGTCGATTCGAATTTTTCATAGAAAACTGTAAATAAAGTGAAAGTCTGAACACGTGGTGTTCACGAAGTACCGCGCAACAGTGAAAAAAGGAAACGCATATAAAAGTACGTAAAAAACGTGTTGAAATTGGGCTTTCTGCGAAAAAAGTGGGATGCGTTTGAAATGCGTTCTCCTCAGAATCTGCCAGAACGCGTCTTTTATCGACAGATTACACAAAAATTCGTTTTATCTCAAGTCACGTTTATCCGCATTCCGCAGCGATCCTATAACGATCTTGAAACGCCTGCTAAAAAGTGAGGGTTATGTAGCTCTTTACCGGTCACGTAATTAGTTCCGACGACCGCCGCCTGATAACGCATAATGTAAGCGGCAGCCGTCAGAACTAATTACATAACCGGACTGTCAAAGTACTGCATAACCTCATTTTCTAAGTGACGTTTTAGGTTCGTCACAGACTTTGTTGCGGATAAATATAGTACATTACTCGTAGTGTGCGGTGTGACGATTACAGGAGAATTTCTCCAACTCGTATTGCAAAGAAATTCTCTCGTAATGGCATTTCTTACACTACTAGTAATGTTATACAGGGTGTCGCAAAGTCGACGGAACTCCCGGGAACTGTCGATTCCTTAGCAAATTCTGAAACGATTTTCCCTTTGTAATTTTTTGACTTCCGCAAAATTAAAAGAGTTATTAACGATTCGAATTAACTAATCAGAGCGGGACATTACTAGCAGAGGACAGAACATGGAAACGGAGGGATACCCACTTTCCGGGTAAGACTTCATAGTCAGTGGTAATGGCGCGCTCTGATTGGCTAATTAAAATCGTTAATAACACTTTTATTTACACGCATATCAAAAAATTGCCGAGGAAAAATCGTCTGAGAGTTTGATAAGTAATCTACAGTTCCTGGGAGTTCCGTCGACTTTGGGACACCCTGTATACTATTGTATATCCAATAGTGATAGGAAACTTTCCAAAAACTGGGAAATTTGTGTCTATAAATATTGTCTTCATATTTTCGAAATCCGAAAAATGTTTTAAATTCAAAAAATATTTCGAAGTTTTAAAAATGTTGAAAATGTTTTTTTCAAAAAAATTGTAAATTCGCAGTGTTTAAAAAATCTAAAAAATTTTTCTGTGAATTTTGAAAATCATTGTGTAACTCCGTGTATATATATTTTGCATACTATGAGATTCAAAAAATTGTTTCAAATCTTCATATTTCACATTTTTAAACAGCGTTGCGTTTTACCTAGGGGGGGGCGGGGGGGGGCGAAGG
>JAPYZK010000962.1:0-20791 GCA_030522785.1 Platygaster equestris | reverse complement strand
CTCCTCGACCAATCAAATCCAGAAGTTACTTTTCTTCCCGCTACTCGACCAATCAGATGCTCGGGTTACTTTTCATCCCGCTACTACTGGTGATGCAAAATCGACTAGGCTGCCTTCGGCAACTTCCACCTCGCTTTACAGGCGATGAAAATCGATCATTCAATAAAGGGATTGTGAAAAAGATCGAAAACAGGACATGCCCTATTCAAATAGTATCTCTATTCGCCCTAATCTTAATTATTTTCAACAGAAAAATTTACATCATAATAACAATCATGCTACATATTTTCAAAGTGACAATACTTCGCCAATTTCCCTATTTTTCATAGAAAAAAAAAAAAAAAAAATCGCTATGCGCAGCTATTCAGAAACGTGGTAAAATTTTCCGCTATTTTCCCGGTACCCAGAGAAAACGGCGCTCGCCGCGCCGGCCCCACGTGACCGGATTTTTCAAAGGGTTGAAATATTTCTCGAGGTGAATAACTCCGCAGAATGCGGGGCAATGGTAGCGGCTTCTCTCGACTCTCATTGGCAATAATGCCGCGATTCGCGCGCGCGCGTATTCAGCTTGTACGTTTTGCGCCGCGGAGAATCCTGTCGGGTTCGGCGTTTTACGTAACACTGCTAGAGGCATTATGTCAAGGATCCGACTTTGTTTTTGTCCTGTTCTTTCGGCGCTTATTCTTTGTCTTGGCGCCGCCGCTCGAGGCTCTTTTTCCACCGAGGCGTGAAAAATGATACGCGAGCTTAATGAGCCAGGGTGTATTTTTTCTTCCTTTTATTTATTTATTTATTTTTTTCTCTTCGTTTTTGCGTATTTTAATTGAAGGGGAAAAAAAGATGGCGTTATCAGGCGAGGTTCTGGAAATTGGCGGCGTGGGTGTGGTTCGCGTTTGTTATCCACGTGTTTGCTCCAGCTATTTCTTACGTAAAGGTGTGGCTTCCCATGTCGTTCGATTTCTCGCTCGAATAAAATTGAGATTGTCACGGGTGGAAATTGAAAATAGGGTATTCTGTATTCTGAGGTGTTTGGAGAAGGGGGGGGGGAGGGTGAAATCGAATTGAATAGTCATAATTACTTGTAAATTGGCGTTGATTATGACTGTCATTAGGCACTTGTTTTGAAATAGTCAAATTTGACTTGTTTGTAATCAAATTTGAGTCATTTCTTTAGCAGTAGAGAGATTAGTACTAAATAGTCGAAAATGTTCGAATTATTACAAATTATGAGGAGTTTTGCTGGAATTTTGCAACATGGTTCCTAAAAAATGAATTTCTGCGAAAATTTGGGAACATTTTTAGAAACTGACAGTGATTTTTGAATTTTGGAAAATGGTGGGGTTTCTGCGAATATTTGAAGAATTTTTGAATTCTGAAACTATTATAGATTTTGCTGTTTTTTTTTAAATGTAAAATTGATTAAATTTGCGAAAGTTTGTGGAATTTTCGGAGGTTTGTCTGAAATTCGGAATTTTTCAACATTTTGGAAAGTAGTTGAGCAGATTACTGTAGATGTATGAAAGATTTGTGGTTTTTTGAAATTTATGCGAATTTAGGAAATATGTAGGTTTTTGCAAAGATTTGAAAAATTGAAACTGTCGCTTATCAGAAATTTGCCAAGATTTTGGAAGAAATTGAAACCTGACGAATTGTCGAGAAACTTACACATTAGTTGAATTTTCAAAAATTGAAAAATTGAAGACATTTTACGGAATCGAATTTTGAAAATTTCAACAATTTTTATAAATTTCAACATTCATGTAGTTTTTGAAATTATTTTTTGACTTTTACAAATTTTTTGAATTAATTTTGCGTATTTACTAAATTCCGAAAATGTTGATAAAGAAGCAGTTTTTCGCGAGAATTACAAAATTTGGACAATTTTAAAATTTCCGAAAATATTTCGTAAATTGTTTTTTCAGACAATGACAAAAATTGTACATTTTCCTAATGTTGCTTGAGTGTTAGAAAAAATCGATAAATAATCAGAATTTTCGAAGAAACTCGAAATTGTTAGAATTCGTGAACTTGGTCGACTGTTAGATTTTTTCTAAAACCATATTATGCATTTCGCAAAATTTTGCTTAAATTTGAATATAGGTATTTCCAATTTTTTCAGAATTCGGACTTTTTTGAATTTTGTTCAAAATTCGAAACCAGTTAAAAATAATATACTCAGTCCAAATTTTCGACATTTTAAAATTTTAAGAGAAAATGTTGAGAGAAAAATTTCAAATTGATAAAAATATCCAATATCTACAACTAGGTTGAGATTCGAAATACATTCATTCAACTTTGATCCCATTGATCTTGAATAATTATCTAAAACCAAACTTGAAGAAAAACCAAAAAACCATAAATGAACCCTGAAACATAACATACATGCAGGATATTCCACGATTTTCCTCATTCTTCTTGACCAACAAGTTTTCATTCTCGTGAGATGAAAATTCGTCGTCACGGGAAAACGCGAGAGACCAGAAAAAAGGGGAAGAACAATTACCGGGGAATACGGAAGAAACTTAGCTCGCGGTGATTGCATAAATCCCGGAGTTGTAAGACGCGAGCGTGGCGGCGCGCGTACTATAAGCGGTCATTAAATGGAAACTTGAATGAAACTTGGCGCGGCCGAGTTTCTGCGATTCCGTAACACGAATTAGAAAAGCCTCGCTCGTTATTATCTTTTCTTTTGTTCCCTTGTTGATTTTCCAAACGGCTTCGCTTTCCCATCGAAGGTTTCATTAGATCGGCAATCTTGGCTGAAAGTTTAATCTCAGTTAATTGCCATCCTGGAATTGACTTACAGATGTATCGTTGGCTAGAAGGTGGATATGTATTTTCAAGTTGAATTGAGGTTTCAGAAATCGATCCTACAGTGCTCTTTGGTTCCAAGGCTGTCAATTGCATTATTGACGCAGATTGTGTAGTTTGATTTGATATTACGATCAGTTTTTATCCTGAAATGATTTTATAGTGCGAAAGTGTAATAGAAAAGGATATTTAGCGAATTTTAAAAATTTGAGAATTTTAGAATATAGATGAAATCTTGTTATTGAAACTTGGAAATCGAGAATTTTTACGTGTATAAACTTAGCACAACCAATTCTTCGTAAACAGAAAAAAATTCAACTATAAATCGCCTTGAATTAGCCGTGAAAGAAAAAAATTTGCCGCGTGAATATTTTTTTTTTTAATATATGGTCGTGCTAACTTTATATAAAGTTGGCATGACCACTGCGGTAACTCCGTCAGATCGCATCTGATTCTTTCGAAACTACTACCAAAATTTGCCGTAAATTAGCCGTGAACGAGCTGTTATTATTAAAAAAATTTTTGAAAAATGTTACGAATTTTTGAGGAGTGGTTGCTCTAACGCCGCATAAAGTTGGCACGACCATGGTCGTAACTTCGTCGAATCGCATTCAATTCCTTCGAAACAACTACCAAATTTGCCGTAAATTAGCCGTAAATATGTCGTGAAGACGAAAAATTTTCCGCGCCAATATATATTTTTTAACATATAGTTGTGCTGAGTTTATCTTATCGTGGGATTATTTTTTTTCCTCTTCATGATGAAAGCTCGTTTACAGGTAATTCATGGTGAACTTTGGTAGAAGTTTCGAAGAAATTCAATATGATTCGACAAAGTTACGGCAGTGGTCATTCATTCTGTCACTTTGATCAGGTTAAAGTTAGCATGACCACACCTTGTTATCGAAAAAACATAGGAATAAAAATTTTGTTAGTTTCTCAAATAGCGTAACAAATTGTAATCGGGCCAGTTCCAATTAGTTATGCGTTATAAATCGAAAAAATTTTGTCTTATACCGCTAAGATGTCGAAGTTAGTCGCCACTTAGTGCGAGAGTCGAGGTTCATGTGGTATGACTTCCGCGCAATTTTATGTTTACAACAACCGGAAAAAATTTGAATCTTTCTCGATTTCGATCATAACTAATTTGCGACAAAAAAGTTACACCAGATTTTACTCATGGAAAGTAGATATAACAACTTTCCACCTGGTGGTGGTAGTGCTAACTAGCTTGAATTCATGTTAGCACTACCACGCCTTATAAAGGAATAAAAAACGAAAATAACATTTTTCTATCATTTTTGCGTCATAACTAATTTGCATCAAATAAATTACGCACAATACAGTCGAAAACACGCGAAATTTGAAGTTTTTATTGGATGGTAGTGCTAACTTTAATATCAAGTTAGCATTACTACACCAAAAAATAAATAAAACAAAAATGCGACAAATTTTTTGTTTCCATAACAAATTAACAACAAATAAGCGACAATTAATCCACTTTTCGTCGACTTGAAATTCGATAGTGGTAGTGCTAACTTTAAGGACATAGAAAAAAATGATAAGTATTGAAAGTTTGTCAATTATTTTTCTATCTTGAAACCTTTAAAATTGAAAACTTATCATTTAACAAATTTTTGAAATTCCGGGGATTCTGAATGTTCCGATTATTTTGGAATTTCGAAAATATTGAGAAATCTCGAAATTGGGTGGATTTCGATCATTTTTGGAGGTTCTGAGAATTTTTAAAATTTTGTTGATTTTGTAAAATTTTATTAATTTGTATAATTCGAACATTTAGAGGAATTTTAGAATTTCTAAAACGTTTGAAACTCTAATAATTTTGAAGATTTCGAAAATTTTGAGAATGACAATGATTTCATAATTTTCATAAATTTTGCAAAAGTCGGAAATTACCAAATTTTTCAAAATTTCAAAGGTTTCATAAATTTTGATGTTTTTGGATGTTTTTGGATGTTTTAGAAATTTTCAGGATGCAAAAAATTCCAACAATATTTCAAAAAATTATCAACAAAGAGAATTTGAATTTTTGGGAAGCAAAGAATTTCAATTTTCCGTTTTAGTGATGTCACGAAGAAATTATTGAGGACATTGAATCGCTAATCGCTATACAGGTTACTTTATTTATCAACTAAGAGAATCTGAATTTTTGGGAAGCAAAGAATTTTAATTTTCTGTTTTAATATCGAAAATTCATCAATTCTGAAATTTGCGAGCATTGCAAATGCTATGAAATTTCAGTTCTGAGATTCGAAAGTGATAAAAATCCTTGATATTTCGCACAGTCATTGGCTAGAGGGTGGATACGTGTTTTCGAGTTGAATCGAGGTTTTGGAAATTAATCCCATGACACTCCTTATTCCAAAAAGGCTGTCAAGATCATCATTGTCGTTAATTAATTGTATAATTTGAGATAAAAATCAGTTTTTGTTCTGAGATTGATTTTTTCGTTGGCTATAAGAGGGTGGTAGATATGCATTTTCGAGTTGAATCGAAGTCATGGAAATTCACCCCATAGCACCCCTTAGACCGAAAATGCTGTCAAGCGCATCATTGTCACAGAGTCATTCGGTTGAATAGAATGATTTGATTTTGATCAATTTTCATCCCGAAATTGATTTACATCGTTGGCTAGAGGGTGGATATGTATTTTCGAGTTGAATCGAGATCTCAGAATTAATTTCCATCACACCAGTAATCGCAGATATCATAGAATATTGAAAATACTATCAATTTTCATTCCTGAGATTACTTGTCATTGGCTAGTAGAGGGTGGATATGTATTTTCGAGTTGAATCGAGGTTTCAAAAATTAATCCCATAGTACCCCTTAGTTCAAAAATCCTCTCAGGCGTCCCACTGTTGCAGATATCACAGAATGATCTTATATCACACTCGATTTTCACCCCAAAATTAACTTCAATCACGTTCGATAAAAATTGGACGTATTTCTTCAAGTAAAAGAGTCATTTTTCGTTCAAGGGCGTCATATTCGATGCATACAACAACAAATGAATAAATAAATGAAATCTTCACTGCCCCAATTTCCGAACACACCTGTTCTTTGTTCGAATTTCTCTCACATAAATTCCAGAGGCTTGAAAATTTAGCGTACGAGCGAACGTAAACCGCGACAAAAGAGGGCAAAGGGAACAGTTTCGTGCAGGATCCAACGACCGCGTTCGTAAACATCGAATGGGGACAAGGCTGAAGCCGTTTTTGTTGCGCACAAAAGCGCGTGTACGCGAGGGTTACGATTCCTTTGTTTCTCGATCGCTCATTTTGGCTTTTTTCCGTATTTTTCGCACGTGGGTGAAAAATCGGATGAACGGGCAATTTTGGGGAAGGGGTCGAGAGGAGAGGGCAAACGTCACATTGTCAGACAGTGACTCGGTCGCGCTGGTATATTTAGCCGTACTCGTCTGCTGCGCCATTACCTAATATTAAACCCTCGACTTTTCCGGGCCGACGATTTGCGTGGTGGAAAAAGGCGAAGCTTTGCTGGCCTTTTTGAAGGGGAAGAGAAATCTGGGCATTAGAGGAAAAGCCTGGGATTGGATTTTGACTTGGGGAGGCAGGGGATTAGGCGAATTTTTTCATTTTTTTTTTTTTTTTATGTTTGGAATTTGGTGTATTTGAGTTGGGTATGTGGGGGAGGAAAAAAGGGGCGGGGGTAGTGGAAATCTCGATTTGTTGGGAATTTGGAACTCACAATTTTTGAGTGGATTTTGAGTGCTGAAAATTTGAATGCAGAGATTGAAAGCGAGGAATTTTAAAATTGAAGAACTGCACATTTTGGAATTGTATTGTTGCAGTTTGAAATGTTTTAAGTACGAATTGGTACGGTTTTGGATGTTAGAATTTTGGAAATCAAAAATTTTGAAACCATTGTAATGGGAAAATTTGTAAAATACCGTATTGTTGATTTCAAGTAAGAAATTTTGAGATTTTTAATGGAAATTTTGCATTGCTGGAAATTTTAATCCAAAATTGCAAGATTTGAATTTCAAAATTTTTAAATTGTTGATTTCAGAATTCTATTGTTGCTATTGGATGAATTTTTAGATTTTTACGTACAAATTTATAAGTGTTTGAATATTTAAATTTTGGAAATGGACAATTGAGAGCCAGTGGGATAGAAAATTCTTAGAATTTCAGTTTCAAATTTCTGGGTTCGATAATTTTAGAAATTCCGAATTGTGGACTCTTAAATTTAACAATTTAATGAATTCAGCAAATTACAGAATTTTCTTGTTGTAATTTCAAAATTCTATATTTTTACCTACGACTTTGTTAGTTTTTGGATATCGAAATTTTGGAAATGAAAAATTGGAAGCCATTGGAATGAAAAGTTCTTTCTAATTTAAATTTAATTTCTGTTTTCGTCAATTTTTTAAATTCCAAATTTTTTATCTCTGCAGCGTAGACATTTTGAATTTCTAAATAGATCTTAATCGCTGAAAATTTGGATTAAAAATTAATTGAAAAACTAAAATTTAAAAATACAGCACATTAGATAACTTTATTGTTGTAGTTTACAATTTCCATATTTTTACATACGAATTCGTAAATTTTCTGATATCAAAATTTTGGAATTTAAAAATTTAAAGTCATTGTAATACGAAATTTTAAAAATTTCAATTTGACATCTGTGAATTCAAAAGTTCTTGAAATTCTTAATTGTGGATTTCAGCGAAGAAATTTCAAACATTTGAATGGATCTCAATAATAAATTGCTGAAAATTTGAATCTAAAAATTGATAGACTTGAATTTGGAAATTTATTCAAAAACTGCATATTTCAGAATTGCTTTGCTGCAATTCGAAGTTAATCAGTTTTTTCGTACAAGTTCGTGAATTGTTGGATAGCATAATTTTTAAAATGGAAAATTCATAGAATTTAAGTTTTGCATTTTTTAATTCACTAATATTCGAAATTCTGAACTCTGGACTTAAGCAGAAATTTTTCAAAATTGAAATCGAAAAATTGTCAAGATTTAGAGTATAGAAAAATTATGAAACCAAGAAACGGAAAATACGTAATGTTCAGAACTCCGAATTTTCAAAATTTGAAAGTATCTCAATCAAAAACTGCTTATTCGAAGTTTAAGAACTGTAAAATTGTAAAAAATAATTAGCATTGAGTACATCTCAATTCAAAATCGGATTGTTACTAAAATTGTGTCAATAATGTAACAATTAGAGAAGTGGATTTCGAAAAATGATTAAATTCTTGATCGTCGCAATAATGTTAACATCGAGATATAACTTCGACTCCATTTTTTGCCTTTTTGAATTTTCATAGTGAATTTCCAAAAATATGCGATCAGTTTCCACCAAAATGCTCAGAATTGTTAATTCTACTAGTCGGTGGTTTTTTCATTGCTCCCACAATTTCGTCTTTTATCCACATTTCAAAATTAACGTTTATTTATAATTTCAAAGATAATCCTGTAAGCTCCGATGAATCATAAGAACCAATGAGAACCATTAAATACATTTTTTATTCCAATTTTCGATCTCTACTTACGAGAAATACCAAAAAAGTAAAAACCAATTATCCTTGGTTGAAATCTCGGTTACGTGAGGCCGCCTCGTAATAGCGGCTGAAGAAAACGCCGGCCCCAGACGTTATCAATGAATTGCGTCGCGGTGTGTGCAAGCGTGACCGCCGCCGTCTTGACCATGCAAGTGCATGCGTGCGTAGTGCACATCGCCTATTGGCTATTATTATTAAACCGCTCCAAGTGCGTGTAACCCGATGAATAATGGGAATCGAGCTTCATTCAAGTCGCTCTTCTTTTTTTTTCCCTCCCGGCGTCGAATGAATCGACGCTCGTCTTTGATTTCGAATGAAAACCCGATAAGCTTTCTCGCTCTCGTCATCTTTCTCGATAAGTGAAAAAAATTCGGTTATCACCGCGGAATAGGAAATGGGAATAACCCCGGGTTCTCCGATTTTTATTCGTCGCCAAAATCGACCTTTGAACCAACGGTTGCACGATTGACTCGGAGTGATTGTTATTCGTCAATGGATTCGATAAGTTTCGTAGTTTCTTCAGTTTTTGAGGTTTTTCGACAATTATTTGTAAAATTGAGAGATATTTAAGCTGAGATTTTTATTGGTGAATTTTTGAATGATTTTTCAATTTGATTCGGAAATTATATGCCACGAATTTTTAATTTAATCGATTTTAATTACCCAGCAAATATGAAAAATTGAATTCGGAATCAATTACTTGCAAACTGGTTTCAGAATCATCGCGATACACGATCGCTCTGATTTCCCATGATAATCCCACATTTTTTCGGGGAGAGGGAAAGGTGACTGCGCAGTGTGTTCGACCTTGAACAAATCGCGAAGTTTCTCTCGATTTCGATGTGCGAAATTGCCAAGGCAATAATTTTTTTATGGGTCGAAGATGGTTTTGTTTTTACCTCCTTTTTTTTGTCTCGAGGAACGAACAAGGTGAACGAGAGCGAGCGCGAATAAAAGTTTGATTAGGCAATCGTGGCGCCTGAGTGCTCGTCGACCTCGCCAAAGGGCGATTGCCAGCAATTTCGCACCGGCGATGTTCCTTGGGGGATTTGCGGGGGAAATTGATTTCCCGGACATTGTGGTACGGAATCGTGTGGGAAATAAGGAGAAGTTGGATTTAAAAAATGGGGGTGGAGTTTGTTTTGAGATGTTGTGCGATTTTTTAGGATTATTCGGTTTTATGTGAAAAAGTGGAGGGGGGGGGGGATAATTTTTTTCACTTTGGTGATGAAAGTTGATGATTGATGAATTTTTATTGATAGTAGATCGTAAAAATAGTGGAATTCGAAGGATATAGTTTTTTTATGTGTGTTGTACTTGATTGTGAAATTTGCAGAATTTAAAATTTTGGCGTATTTTACGTGTTTGTGAAATTTTTAAAATGTATTATTACTTGAATTGGAACTAATTGACTGATGAAGTGAAAATTAGACTAACATTCCCGAAAATGTACGAACAAAAATATAGTTGAACATTTTTTGTAACTTATTGTTATAAAAACGAAATTTTTAACGCAGCTCACAAAGAAAATGATAATTCTTAGAATCACTAATAAATTGAATCAATATCATTAAATCACCAATAAAAATGTGCATACTGCGATGTAATTCAGATGAGTTTCATTTTATTTTAAATTCAGGTTTTGAAATTAAAATTCCCGTTAGTGGCGCTGAATATAGATCAAAATTCGAAGGATTGTTTTTGTTCGGACTTGAATATTATTCATAGAGAAATGAATTGGTTTTTGGTTCATTGATATTGATTAAAAATTTAAATTAGAACATTCTAAATATATCGATCGGTAATAAACTAGAATATCATTGTCACAGCGGTAGTTGGCAGAGGTGAGGAGTGCAAAGTGCATAACTTACAAAACCATTCGAACCAAAGATTTGATATGAAAGGTCCGCGGTCAAAAGGGGCTCTTTTTTTCAATAACGCGATTTTTTTCGTAATCACAGAAGAAAATGAGCCTTATTGAAAAACGGGGTTTTGTCCCTATTAGTAGTTTAGATCCGTATAAAGAGACTTTAAAAAACTTTATAGGGTATTTCGAGTCTTATACAAATTTGTTGAAAAAAATTGTTGTTTAATTAGAAAAAAATTTTCGTTTGTAACTTGATACAGATAACTTCATAAGGAATTTCGAACCTTACAGAGCATTTTTTATAATTTTTAAGTTTTTTCAAAATTTGAAAAAAATGTGTAAGGTAACTCCGTAAGGATAGAAATCCTTATAGGGTCACTTTATAATAATCGAAAATGTCATAGGGAATTAAGAAATTCTACAAGGATTTTCAGAATTTTTTAAAAATATCTTGTGGAGCCTTATGAAGATGGTTTATACCGGGTTGAGCAAAAACCTTGAAAACGTACATTAAAAATTTTCGACTTCTTGTTTGAGTTTTCTAAAGAAGGTACCTAACCCCCATATAGTCATTCCAGTTTCAGACTTTCAGTCACCTTGAAATTAAAACTTTAAACAACTTTGAATTTCTTCCATCAAAAAACGAGAAATACGCGTAGAAACATGCGAAACAAAACAAAACTCCGTAGTCGTCGCGTTTTAACCCATTTATCGTCTAATAATAGTGGGCGCGGAAGACACGCGATCGTCGCTCGCGATCGAAGGACTCCTCCGCTCGTCAGCCGTTCGAAGGTCTGCCGGTCACCGGCCGGCCGGCCCCAAAACCTCGTTGAGTCGATCCCGAAGCAAGAAATTCCGACTGTACTGCTGTGCATTGTGCGCTTTTTTTCCATCTCCCTCGCTCCCCACATATATTTCGCAATGCACGCAACGTGCGCGCGTGTGGGTGTGCGAATTTAAAACGCGCGCGCGCGGGAACGTACGAACGGCATCGTGGAGGGCCTGCATGCGAGTTAAACCGGCAGGTCGATCAATATTGCCATAGTTACGAGCGGCGGCGGGGAAGCTGCGCGCGCACTCCGCTTATGTGTTTTTTGGCGGACTGACGTCAGCCTTGTACCAGTGGTGGGGGAAGGAGGGTGCTCGTACTCACACGCGCGCACCGTCAATTGCGACTCGTGAAAATACTATACTCTACGTCACGCGCGTCCGTACGCGATTGACCAGCTGGTTATAATGCGGAATATGAAACTGCGGGAGGAATTGGATTTTTTTGTTCGATGGTACGGGATTTTTCGTACATTGGTGAAGGAATGCATAGTTAAACGCCATTAACGCCTTGACCTATCGATACTGTTGTATCTTGGGTATATCTATATATATCAGATTTTGCATTGTTTACAGGCGATCGATATAGTAGTAGTAGTAGTACATTCATGCCCTCGGCGGGTTTGTGAAGATTTTTACACAAGTTTTTACATGAAATTTTTCCAACTCTAAATTTAACGTCGTGTTCCAAAGTACATAATTTATTCTTGTGTGTATTTTTCCCCCACTTTCACGCCCCTTCCCAACACGGAGTGTTTTTCGAAGATTCGCTTATCCTGATGTCTCCTCCCTTGTTATTTTCCCGTAGACTTGACACTCTCCTCCTTCCTGGCATCATCGATCGATATATTATTTCGATGTATCGATATTTGCGAAACAATTTTTGTACGCCTTCGGAGCGAAAATGCTCGTTTTCGCTCCGCTCAAACTTGCATTTTCTCCCGTCGACGTACAAAAATGTACGTGTACCTCGCGGTAAAATACTCGTTTACGCCTCGTACAAAGTTGAGAACTCCTCGGCTTCGCCTCGGAACTCACCTTTGTACTCGAAACGCAAAACTCGTATTTTTCCACAGCGGTGCACAATACACTATTTCGTCCGTTGAATATCGCCGTAAGGCTCATTATCGCGCATGTTTGTTTTTTTGGAACGCTTAGTGGCATAAGTGGCAGGAAAGAAAAGACGAAAAAAAAATATCGTTCCGGAAATGATAATCTCGTTAGTCGACGGGGGGATACGCGTATAATGAGGGAACTAAAAGTAGAAAGTATCGTATACATAGTCGAGAGATTTTCAATGTTCGAGCATAGTGACTTTTGAGATCGTAGGTCATGTTCGTTAGTCGCTGCGCGTTTCGCTTTGCAACGACTTCCTGCCGCGAGGAGTCAGTCGATTCGCGAGGCAAGACCGTCATGATGGTTTGCCGAGTGAGCTGGAGGAACTGGAGGGGGCACCGAGAAACCGGATATGACGTAGCCTAGTCTAAAGTTAGACCACCTCGTGCGGCTGATGCTGCTTGGTCGCTTGCTTTTGCCCTCCCCCTCGTCCTCCTGACTCTCTCCTCGTGATCCTCTTCCACTCGAGCACTCAAGGCTACTACCGTTGCCTGCAGCGCCATCGTACGCCGGATGCGTTCTGCAATGCTGTCTTCAAGGCGGTTTATCCGTTTTTAAATTTGCGAAAAGTTTGTCGGGGGTACATTATGGATACTCGTTGAGGTTTTAGATGGATCTGAAATCAGTAATAGACGATCAGCGGCTATTTTCTGAGTGTTGCGAAAAGTTTGGAAAATAAGACAGAAAATATGGAAATTAGTTTTTGTACTGTCAGGCGAGTCCATCAACAAGCAAGAAAAAGAATCGCTGCAGGAATCGAAAGTAGGGTACATTTTAATCCGTCATTAACAGTGCATTGGGACGGAAAATAATTGATCCCGTTGTGTTTGAGGAATATTTTTTATTTTGTGGATTTTTTTAATTCTCAACTGTTTTCTATGCATTAATATTAGTTTCCCAAAGAACACAGAATGGCTTTTTGTACGATGTGAAGTTTGCAGGACGAGTCTAAGGCGAGTTTGGTAATCACATTCGTAACAAAAGCCATTATGTGTTAGTTGAGGATACTTTTCTCCACCACGAGGATCGAAAAATATATTTGGAGTACCAATTTTGCGTTTAAAGTGGTGAAAAATTTCATTTCGGACAACCAGAAGGAAGAGAAGTTGCCTATAATTGTGAGTGCCTGATCTGGTGAAGAGCTACTCGAAGTACCAAAATGTGATGTAGAAACAGAAAATAGCGTATCGGATAAAATTGTCATGGATATTAGCATCCACATATAATATCTGACTTGGGATTTTTTGACGCAACCCCTCTTCTCCCACCCCTTATCTTTGTTGCGGATTCCTCCATAAGTGATAATAACATGTGTTGTCACACTTGGGCTGACGACTCAAATTTCAGAAATTTTCAGACATCTTTGTTTCTTTCTAAAAATGTCAAAAACTAGACAGTTCTTTTGAAAAATCACCAATTTTACGGTCATTTTTAATTTAGTTGGTGACTTATGCCAGTGTGAAGTATAGGCTTTCCAACTTGGTACAGTAATAATGTTCCCTAGTTCGAAAAACAATCTAGATTTGTAAAAATCATGCAAACAGGTCAGTACCAACCAACAAAGTGAAATTCTGCAGAGAAAAGTTGGAATCTTAACAGCGTTTTTCAGCCTGTAGGTGCATAGGTATCTAAAATCTGAAGAGCGAGACAAAAAGTTGTTGGAAGTAATACCAGTATCGTTAGCTGTTCCACTCGAGCGCCAAGCACGTCGACTCCCATTACTGTAACACTGAATGTTAATCACGTTCCAGCTATTCGGGCAATGTTTGAAGCCTGCAGACAGTTAATTCTATCGCCAATCTGCGAATGGCTAAATATCCGATAGAGAAATGAAAGGCCAGAGAGTTGGCGATACTGTCGAAGATTCTTTCAAGTGTCCAAAGATGATGTTGATTGCGTTTGAAGTATTTGTTTCGGGCGAAAAAGCTGAAAATCGTGCATTGTGGGTACAATGTGACCGTGAAAAATAAGGAAAATAGAAGAATGATTACAATTTGGAATATTCTAAGGAAACTTGAAATTTTTAGGGAAAATGAACGCTCTCGAAAAAACTGTAATCATTGGGGAATTTCGTTTTGACTCATTTGTTGTTTTTTTATCCGAAAAATCAGAGAACGAGGACGCTGAATCTTCAAGAATGAAACAAATCTTTTGGAATGTTCACATTTGAGTAGTCCTTTTACCCCGATTCCTCGCTATTTCTCTGGTCGATAGTTTCAACTTCCGAGGCAGTGCACATTCCAAATGAAGAGTTGGCTTAGGTTAAGGTTCGAAATACACTCGTTGCATAACGAAACTTGGCGCAGCTGCCTCCCAGATTGTCGTGTTGTTCTCGTCAGCAATTCTGCGTCGCCACTTAATGCGCCTATAATTTATACGCGCGTTAGATTCTCGGGGAATAAGAAGAAGGCGCGTGTTCCCGATAATAAAACAATTATTCTGATTCCAACTAACGAGCGAGAGTACTTACCTTCATTCATAGAACGTGGAATGCGGGACGGCGGCGAGCTTCGATGTGAATAACGGACACTCGGCTATTACACATTCCATTGTGTATACGCTCCTACTTTTGTCACTTTTTTTCTCATTCCTCTCCATTGATTCTCCCTAGCACTGGAAATTCCGATGGTTGATGATGATGATATTTCTGATTGTGGAGAAATAGTGTAATAATAGGTAGGATGTGGTATATGACTATTTTTCTATAATTCGCGAAAAAATGGGGTTTTCTCTCTTTTTCTACACAAGTGGAAAAAACTGTTCTCATGTAATATTTCATGAAATAGGAAAATATTTAAAAAAATACTATTTACTAATAGAAAAATTTTTTGTTTGTTTCAGGTATGTTCGAGAAATTTATATCGTCGATGCTTTACCGGATACGACATTTTGATTGGTAAAGTACTACATTTTTGTTTACATATTGAAATTTTTGTAGCGTTTGGGCAATGTCGTATTTTAAAATTGGAATGACATTCGCTCTGTGTGACAAAATTATGATGGATAACAGAAAAAGTGTGTATGTACTGCATAGTTGACGAGATTCATAACGTTTTCGTATTAATTCGACTGAAAGTGGAAACCAATTTTTGGTGTCAGCGTGGGAACAAATTAAAAATATTTTAACCATTGTTGAACAATGATATTGAGAATTTTCGAAAGCTATAAAAATTTTTATTTGAATTAGATCGAAAAATGTTGAAATATGCATTTCAGAATAAATTGCACATTTTTAGAATCAAAATACACAAAATTTGCGATATTTCATGTATTCGAAATTCCCATTATCCTGAAAAAAATGTATTACATTTTTCAACTCGAGAATTGAAAAATTCTGAAGATATCCATTCGGAATTCGACGTTTCGAAGTACGAAAATCAAATATTTTGACAATGATAAAAATTTAACTATCAAGTAAAATTTCGTTCACAATGAAGTTAATGATGAAATGTCTAAACTTCTATACCTTTTCTATTTCTCATTACCAGAATTAAAGTTTTTTTTTCGACTATAAAGAAAAAAAATTTTTCACGAAATAAGTTCGAACTGAAAATAAAATTTGTTTATCATAAATTCCAATTTTTAAAAAAGAGGGACCTCTCAATTTTTCACGAATCACTATAAAAAGCTTTAATTACGAAATTAAGGCCAAGTGATGTATTACAGCAAAAGGGAAGAAAAGTAGAAAATAATTCGATTACGTAATACACGTACAGTACCTTATTAAAAAATAATTCCAGTGCTAATAATAAAAAAATGACCTTCCGAAGAAAATGTTCTCTCATTTCAGAAAAGTTCTTTACGAACTTTCAATGTATGGATTATTTTTCGTAATTTAATTGGATCTTTGCGTTCTAAAGGAAACTGATTTTCGTTTGAATGAATATCAGTGAATGGATAGTACGCGATTTTTATTTCTTCACGTACTCTTCAGCCTCCTGCGGCGGTGGCTTCAGACGGAACATTGATTTGGGCGTCGGCCTCGCGGCGCAACCCCTTTTCTCCGCGTCTGTCGATTTCCCCGCGCACTTTCTTTCTCTCTCCTCGCCATTTCCGCCGATGAAGCTGCGAAACGATGCGACTCGCTTGTCCGCGTTTCCAGAACCACGTAGGGAAGTTTTTACGCAAAAAAATAGTTTGAATAATGTTGAAACAATTTTTAATCAAATTGAAACCGTTTAAGATTACTACAGACTAATCCAGACCTGTTTAGGATGGTTTACATCCACTTCAGATTCGAGAAAACACGTTTAAATCGAGTATAAACTACTTCAGATACGTTTAGGATGGTTCAGATGGTTCAAATCCACCTCAGATTCACTCAAAACGGTTAAAATTCACTGTGATGGCTTAGATCCACTTCAGGTTGTATCAAGACCGCCGTTCATATCCACTTTAGACTACTTCAGATCCGTGGGGGATGATTCAGATTTATTTCAGATCTGATTGAGACCCTTCAGAACTTGAATATCCGCTTGGGGTTGTTCCCATCCACTTTTGGTTCGATCAATATTGTTCATATCCACTAAGGACTACTTTTAATCCGTTTAGGATGGTTTAGAACTACTTCAGATCCAATGAAAACCTTTGAAATTCATGATAGACTACTTTAGATCCCATTAAGATGATTTAGATTCACTTGAGACCCTATTAAGACCGTTCAGATCCACTATAGACTACTTCAGATCCATGGCGGATGGTCCAGATCCATTTCATTTCTTATCATGACGGTTTGGATTTACTAGATCACTAGACTACTTCAGATCTGTATAGAATGGTTTACATCAACTTTAGATTTGATTAAGCCTGCTCAGATCTACTGAGGAATACTTTTCGATCGTTTAGGATGCTTCAAAGCTACTGCAAATCTAACCACGATTGTTCAGATTCACTGTAGACTACTTTAGATCCGATTGAGATGGTTTGGATCCACTTCAAATCCTGTCAAGACCGTTCAGATCTATTATAGACTACTTCAAATCCATGGGGGATGGTTCGGATTCATTTCATATCTGATCAGGACCGTTTAGATTCACTAGGTCGCTATAGTGATCTATGAAGTAGTCTATAGACTACTTCAGATCTGTATAAAATGGTTCACATTCACTTTAGATTCGATCAAGACTGTTCAGATGCTCTAAGGAATACTTCTGAACCGTTTAGGATGTTTCAAAACTACTGTAAATCTAACCGAGATGGTTCAAATTCACTGTAGACTTCTCCCTACTAGATCCAGTTAGGATGATTTAGATCCATTTCAGATACTATTTAGACCGTTTAGATCCACTTTGGATTACTTTTGACCTATTCAGGGTGGGTCAAGAACCACTCCAGATCCGATCAAAACCATTGAAATTCATTATAGACTACTTTAGATCCGATTAGGATGGTTTAGATCTACTTGAGATCCTATTAAAAGCGTTCGAATCTTCTATACACTGCTTCAGATCCGTGGAGATGGTTCAGATCGATTTCATTTCTGATCAAGACCGTTTATATCCACTAGACAAGTTCAGATCCATTTAAATTTGACAACAACTGTTCAGATCGATCAAGGAATATATTTGAACCGTTTAGGATGTTCCAGAATTACTGCGAGTCCAACGACGATTGTCCGGATTTATTGTAGACTAATTTAAATATTATTAGGATTGTTTGGATTCACTTGAGATTCGATTAAGACCGTTCAGATCCACTCTGGACTACTTTTGGCCCGTCTAAGATAGTTCAGAACCACTTTAGATACAATCAAAACCTTTTAAATTCACTGTATTCTACTTAAGATTCGATTAGGATGGTTTAGATCCTATTAAGACCTTTCAGATCCACTTGGAACTACTTTTAACCCGTTCAAGATGGTTCAGAACCACTTCAGATCCAATTAAAACCTTGAAAATTCACTGTAGAATACTTAAGATCCAATTAGGATGGTTTAAATCCTATTAAAACCGTTTGAATCCACTTCCGACTACTTTAGATCTGTGTGGAATGGTTTACATTAATTTTAGATTTGATCCAGATTAAGATTGACTTAGGAATACTTTTGAATCGTTTAGGATGGTTTACAACTACTTCAGATCCAATCAAGACTTGAATATTCACTATCGATAACTTTACATCAGACTAGGATGATTTAGATTCACTTCAGATCCGATCAAGACCGTTCAGATCCAGTCTGGACTACTTTTGACCGGTCTAGGATAATTTAGGATAACTTTAGGTCCAAGTATCGTTAAAATTGCTACTTCCAATGATTTCATTGTTGGATTTTGAGTAAGTTTTAAAATAGTAGGTATCAATAGATATTTTGAACTCTTTTTTCATCATATCTCATACTCCGAAAATCACTGTTGAAGGTATTAAAAAAAATACAGTGTCACGATAAATTGCGATACATAGTTGAACTAAAAAAAATTGGCGAGGAAAATTCTCGTAGTGACACTTGTTGATCGGAATTTCCTGCAGCGTTCGGTAAAAATATTCAAGTCCGGGGATTGCGCAAAATACGCGCGGGTCAGTTGCCTCCGCAGGTACTGCTGCACTACAGATGCGATTGCACAGTCACGCCGCGGCATGACGAGGTGATCTCATTACTGATACATGCGCCGCGTATGTACGATTGCGTCAGCTGAGTTGCACAAACGAGCTGATGCAGGGTCCTCGTTTACGTCTCGCGTTCGCGCACTAATCTCGTTGGCCCGCGTAACAAACATGCCGATTCCAACGGATCTTGCCGATTTTGTTATCGGTTCCTGATGGAAACTGATGCGATGGAATTCGTGGTTTTTGCAGAGTAAGACGGTTATCATAGATAACACTACTTCCGGACACAACAAATTGTTTCTGACTGGCAAGTTCAACGATTGCGCGCAGCCTTGCATGACCGCGTCGAGGAAGCTCTGACCATTCACTTATTCCGAAAGAATGTGCAGGCCGATATGATTTTTACCCTCCTCCTCCGCCCCTCCCCCCTTAGCCATGTCCGTCATTCCCTTCAGTGCGAGAATGACATGCAAATTGACCTTTGGGGGGCAATTTTTACTTTGCGGTGCAAGGGCGTAAAATGATGCGAAGTCTCGCGGTTGACATCGAACTTGAGAAACGCCGAGGAAACGCGTCAATTTTATTGTCGATTTGTGTAACGAATCAACTTACGGAAAGTACGCGCACCACAGACGCCATTCTCCGGACCCGTACAAGGATCGAATTAACGATCTGAAGTAACGCAATCTCGGTTCATTAACACCAGAGAATCACACCGTCGACGCGTAAATTGCATTCGGTGACTCAATTTCTTGAATTTTAACGGATTTTTATATTTTTGAAAATGTCTGTACATTTTGTTCATTGATTTTCAAAAATTCCAGACTTCCCAAAAAATGTAGGTATTTCCAGGAATTTGAAATATTTGTGCATTTTTTTAAAACATGCATTAATATTTACCAGGTCGAGTTGGGGGGGGGGGGGGGGTCGATATCAATCATCATGAATTAAATTTTATTGTCATAGTAAATCGAATTCATAGTACATTCCTATTATTTAAAACAGTTGTTACCTTACGTAGAACATTAACCATAAGGCTCATTTTCTCATGCTGATGCAAGAGAAAATGAACCTTACGCGAACGTAATTTGGAGTTTCTTTTTCGTTTCATAGAAAAAAATGAATGACTTTTAAAACGAGGAAAAGTTGGGAAATTTTCGATCGCCTGTCGAAATTGCGAATCGCATAACGAGGCAATTTTTTTCCACTTTCTCCGGAGACTTTGTTAGTGATTTAACGACTCGGGGAATCGAATTATTTATCGGGACTGAATAAGCAGCGATGGGGATGAGGGGAAAAAAATAGTGGAAGCGCGCACGCGTTGACATGGCGATTTACGACATCTCGCCGTAGATCAACGCGATCCGATCATTGCGAAAGAAAGGTGGAAAGTTAGCCTTTCGAAGTCGCGGATGATAGGCGACAATTCGATAGCGACATCGGCGCAACCAGTTTCCACATAAAATATCAATGCGGTCAATTAACCTGGAATTTCAATTAACTGGTTGCTCGTTGAAAAGGGGCAGTTTCGCTTTGTTATTACAATTTTGTTCTAGTATTCTTTGGTGCGTCAATTATATTTAATGATGGTGCCTTTTGGCAGTGAATTTCATGGAAATTATTGAGCAATTTTTAGGAGTTATAACATTTTTGAAATTTGAGGGTATCTTTTTAGATAGTTTGATTTTTCACGATCCTCAGAATTTTTCAAGTTATCGGAATTTCGGATTTCGGAAATTTGGTCAGTTGCATACATTGGAATTTGGAATTTATGGAAAATTTCGAGTATTTTTCGGAATTATGAAATTTTTAGTATTTTAGGTAGGTACTTGAAGTTTCACTATTACCAGAATTTCAGATTTTGAAAATTTAATAAATTAGATTGAATGATAGTGACATTTATGGACATTTTCGAGTATTGTTCAAAAATCATGAAATTTTTACAATTTTGGGTACTTGTTCTTTTTAGATAAATTTTTTTTTTTTAGAACCAAATTTTGATTACCCCATACCTCACCTAGTGAGGTTTCTGGGTCCCTTCCCTCTTTTCTTACCCTGCCATGGAACC
>JAPYZK010000961.1:0-20802 GCA_030522785.1 Platygaster equestris | reverse complement strand
TTTTTTTTTCCGTACTAAATTAGCACTAAATAGGCCCGAATTTAGTACCCTAGTTTTACTGAAGTGTGCCATTTTCGTTGTGCTAATTTAAGGTACCTCTCAACGAGTGCAGAAGGAGCTTTTTTTACGAATGTGAAGTTTGCAAGACTCGCCTGAGCCCTTCTGCACAAGTTGAGGACTATATTTTTTCTAACAACGTAGAGAAAATACGATTTTTGACGTTTTGAGCCGTGGAGAAAATCGCATAGTTGGTGAAACCCCATAGTTGGTGATTACCTTAATAAATTGCTCATCATCTATTTTACTGTCAAGAAAATGACCAAGTTCGGAATATACAAAACAAAAAGTAATAATGAACAAGAAGAGAACTAAAGAAAGTGAAAACCGTTACAAGAGTTAGGGGGGAAAAAACGAGAGCAAACAATAATTTTTAAGCACTGATTTGAAACTCGATTTTAGAAAGTCTCGGTCTCGAAAGATTTCGATCGAGCGATGTTCCGTTAATTATTGCGCCCGGCACACGCTCTTTCAGAGGGGAAATTTATTTTCATTCCGGCCGCTTCCAGTCGCCCCTTTTAACCCCCTCTTGACTCTTACCCTCCTCACCCTACTCACTCCACTCACTCTACTCACTCTACTCACTCTACTCACATGTTGACTGTACTATCTGCACCATTCCCCCAAGCAAAGTCGACTCGCGTGTTTTCGTAGCCTGCGAAGCATTCCAGCAGGCATGGTGGCAAATGCACAACTTTTTTTTGTACATGTGGACTATTGTACAAGGGACTATTGTACAATAGTCCACATGTACCAAAAAAAAGTTGTGCATTTGCCACCATGCCTTCCAGCATTCTTATATTATTATTATGCATCTATACTTCGAAAGATTTTGTGGAACAATCTGCACTCGACAGAACTTGTGATTGCCTGCTTTATTTATAATTTAGTTCTGAAAAATTTATATATATTATATCGCGTTTGAAGTTCTGAAAATTTTCGCAAATTTCCGGAATTTTTGAGAATTTCTATAACTTTTCAACATTTCTAAAATTGTGGAAAATTGTTGAAGTTTTCGAAAATTTCTAGAGATTCTGTAATTTTTGTAAATTGTTGAATTTTTTTAAATTTTGTTAAATTTTTGAAAATGTTCGAAATTTTTTGGAATTTTCGAAATTCTCCAAAATTTCAAAAATTGCTGGAAATTGTTGAAGTTTTTGGAAATTCTTGGAATTTTTCCAATTTTGTAAAATTTTTTCAAATTTTCCAAAGTCTTGAAAATGGTTAAAATTTTTTCAAATTTCCCAAATTCTTGAGAATGTTCAATATTTCCAAAATTGTTGAAGATCTCGAAAATTTTTGTAAATTATGTAATTTTTGGAATGTGCTGGCATTTTTTCAATTTTATGGAATTTTTGAAAATTTTCTAAAGTATTGAAAACGGTTGAAATTTTTGAAAGTTTTCTAAAGTTTTGAAAACAATTAAAATTTTTGAAAATTTTCGGAATTGTTAAAAATTTCCGAAATACATGTTTAAGTTTTCGGGAATATTTAGAAATTATGTTATTCTCAAAAACTTCTGAAATTTCTGAAAATATGCGGATTTCGTGAAAATTTTCTAAATTCCTCGAAATCTCCGAAATTTCCGAAAATTTTTGGAATTCTCGTACATGATGGTTGAAAATTGTTGAAGTTTCTTTAAAATTCCTAAATTGTTTCAACATTTTCTGAATTGTAATGTTTAATTCACGATATTTGAAAGATTCTCATCGCTGTAATGGTAATGCAGTGATATGCAGTGATTGCTAATGACCGGGTTGGGATTTTATAAAATCTTTTCCCAAAATCGACTATAAATCTTCAAACACCTAGGTCATAACGAATGAAAGCACGAGACTTTCAGACTTTGCTTCACTACCAAAACTTCCTGAATCGAGTTCGCAATGGTCAAAATCGCGTTTTCAGAGCCCGTTTCATAACCAGAGAGAAATTGTTGTATGCATGGTCCATTTTGTTATCACACCACAGAAACTTTTCTATGGCTGCGAGATAATACTGTTCTAGGATAAACTGAGGCTCCTATATATAATAATGCCCAAAAACTCCATAAGCAGTCGAATAATTGTATAAAGATAAGATTGACTGTAATTAAGAGGGCACAAGTTCCTTTCCGGCCTGAGGAGTGATGATGATATGTACACTTTTTTGAGGCAATGTTTTGTTCCGTCCTCGCGCGTGCTGCATGGTGCAGGTGGAATCATCTCTAATCGCGGACAAAATATGTACACGAATAATACACAATATGTACGTATGATGATAAAGTTGAAGGAACTCGCACCGGGTACAAAGCCGAAGGACATTGTTCGCCCCGGCCGTGACTACTTCCTTTAGAGCCGTTTTACAATTTCCAGGCACGTAGCTGCACTATAGCTGCCGCTGTGCTGCCGCTATACATATACTCAGATTATACTCAGCTATACTGCAGCAGCCGCGAGTTGTTATTTCCTTCCCTAGCATATAGATATATATATATCCTGCGGCCTCTGCAACACTCGACGAGAGCGCGAGTACACCGTTACCACATACATGTACATAGTAATATTTACATCGCGACACAATGCCGCATTTTTCGTGATGCTATTTTCGGCCCCTGCAATATTATTATTGTTATCCTCAGTCAGTATTTTCACGACGAGTTTCATCACAGAAGGCTGCTCCCGGAGGGCGATTCAGTCTGGGAGTCAACTTGGGAATCAAACTAGGAGTCATGATTCCCGAGATTCCTGTTGACTCTCATAATGGGAGTCACGGACAGGGCCGTCCCTAGGTTTTCCGGGCCCTGATGCGAAGATTTTAGGCGGGGTTCCTCGATTAAATGTTGTTATGAATAATAAATTGGAATTTTAACGTTTCGGAAAGATTAGGAGTCCTGAAAATGTTGGAACATAGGAGTTTTAGAATTTTCAAGATCGAAAATTATTGTTTTTTGACATTTTTGAAGGTCAACACTCCAGGTTTTCCAATAAGGTCTGAAAATTTTGCAATTTTTGAAATTTTCACCTATTCTGAAGCTTAAAAGTCTGGAAATTTCGAAAGTTTTGAAATTGTAGAACTTTGAAATTTCGAAATAATTAAGTTATGAAACTTTTAAAGCTTTGGAATTTTGAATATTCGAAGAATTATGAGGTTCTGCAGTTTTGAAAATTTCGGAAATTTTACAAGTTTTTGAAATGCTGGAATTTCGAATTTCTTGAGAATGTTCAATAACTTTGAAAATTTTAAATTTTCAAGATTGAAAATTATCAAATTTTGACACTTTTACAGTTCTGGAAATTTCGCAAGTTTTGAAGTGCTCGAATATTTTGAAGTTATGAAGCTTAGAATTTTCAAAATTTGACAAGTTTTTCAAATGTCGGAATTTTTAAGTTTTTGAGAATTTTCAAGAACTCGGAAGTTTGATGACTTTCAAAGTTAAAAAATTATCATGTTTCGACATTCTTAAAGTTCTGGGAATTTCGCATACTTTCAAGTATTCTGAAGTTTTGAAGCAAAGAAGTTTCAAAATTTTCGACATTTCAAGATTTTGAAGTTTCGAAGTTGTAAAGTTTGGAAATTTTTAAAATTTCGGAACTTTTAAAGCTTCGGAAATTCCGGATTTTTATGGAATTGTGAAATTCTGAGGAATTTTATAATTCATTTTATAATTAAACTTATATTAAATTAAAATTTTATAACTACACTATATAGTACTGATAAAGTTTAAAAAGTTCCTGAAATTTTGTGAGTTTCAAAAATGTTAGAATTTCGAAGTTTTGACGAATTTCGTAAATGACCAAGAACTTTCAAGTTTTTCAGAATCTCAAAGATTACAGGTAATTAAGTTTTGACACGTTTAAAGTTTGCCATCGTTGGGAATGATGACTCCCAACTTGGGAATCATGACTCCCAATTTGGGAGTCATGTGGGAGTCGACTCCCATGACTCCCATTTATCGAAGAGTGAATCGCCCCTTGGCTGCGCCAAAACTGCACCTCCAAACATTGCGAGATTCTGAAAATTTTAACATTATTAATATATCCGAATTCGTAGAGTCAAATTTCGAAGTCATTTCGATATTTCCGTTCATTCTCTTACGTCTGTGAATTATCAAACTCGAAATGTCGTCCCAAAAACAGCGACAGCGTATAGCGGCTGTTAATTGACCTCTAGCTTTCAGGAAGGTACGTGAGTCATGATTTTTCTTTTCCCTGTCGATTTTTCTACTCTTTCCGAAGAAAACAAGCGTTCAATTGTTATTCCAACCGACTGGGTTCCATTGCAGCGTCGGATTCTGTGGAGGTCGGCGTACGAATCGCTCGACGTCGAATGACAGACTCCGAAATAATTGCTGGATTTTCGAACATTGCTCGATTTTAAGCATTTTCTCTTGTTGCCCATACATTTCCTGAATTTTAAGACCACAATTGAACAAGGCTATCGTTATTTTTGCCTATTCTTCAACGTCTGTGAATTTCCAAGCTCGAAATATCGCAAAACCAGGGTATAACGGCTGCTGAATGGATCTCTAGCGTCTGAGGAAGTGTGGTGTGTCCCGTTTTCTATTCTCACTATCGATTCCTCTACTCTTTCCGAAGAAAACGAGCGTTCAATCGTTATTATAACTTCACGAATTCCATTGCAACGTTGGATTCTGTGGAAGTCGGCCTATAAATCACTCGACGTCGAATGACAGACTCCGCAATAATTACTGAATTTCCGAACATTGCTGGATGTAAAGCATTTTTTTCTCGTTTTTCATATTTTCTGATTCCGTTGAGTTGTACTTTGGAGTGATTTCGTTATTTTTTCTCCCATTCTATCACGTCCGTGAATTTCCAAACTCGAAATGTCACAAAACCAGGGTGTAACGGATGCTAAATTGACTTTTAGCGTCCAGGGTAGTATGCTGAGTCCCGGTTTTTATTTTTCCAATCGATTCGTCTACTCATTCCGAAGAAAAAGAACGTTCAATTGTTACTCTAACCGACTGGGTTCCATTGCAACATCGGATTCTGTGGAGCTTGGCGTACGAATCACTCGACATCGAATGATAAAACATCATAGTAATAATGACTGAATTTTGGAAAATCGCTCGATTTTATGCATTTTATCCAATTCGGTTTCTACATTACTTTTTGAGCTCGTTAAGCTCAATGTACGTCCTGCTAAATAGACGTATGTATATTTTTAAATTGTTTTATTTGCCGATGCGACTAATGTTACGCGCATTATCTCGCTTCGTGACAACGTGGAAATTCAATATCTGCGAACGTGACAAATGATCTGTCACTATAATAAAAGAACGCCTCTTTTCAGGAAAAAGAATGATATGTATGTTACACGACCGCCGCGGCGTAGTTGATGAAAGTCGAGGAAAAATACCGCGCTTGCACGTTTTATCTTTGTTCGCGGAAAATTGTCAGTGGCATTTTCATTTTTCACCTTTTTCATGCACGAAACAAGCGAGAAAATAATGTACATGCCTCTTTTTTTTCAAGGCTTGTCTCGAATATTACAAGCATTACAAAGGTTCTTCAAGTTCTCTTTCTGCGTTGTATTTTGCTGCTTTCGGCTAGATCTGAGAATTTTTCTCTATTTTCACTAGAAAACGAACTTGGTTCGATTGGGATGAAATGCAGATATATTCGAATTTATCCGAAATCGATTCATTGAAACTTAATTAATTTCATGATCATTCGTTTTTAAATTAACGAATTTGCGTTTCATAACTTGTTGATTGCAAAATTTGACTGAAGATGTATGTAAAATTGACTTTCATAATATTATATTTGGATAGAGACTTCATAATATACTACATAATATATTTCGAGTTGAATCGAGGATTCAGAAATCAACTGCATAACACGTACTATAGTCCAAAACGGCTGCTGTCGCAGATGTCGCAGATTTCATAATAACATATTATTTTATTATTACAATGAAATTTCATTAGGAAATTGAAAAAATATTAATATTCTGATTATGTGATTCCTTAAATTCGAAACTGTGACTTTGAAAAATAAATGAGAAAAAAATGCAGGCTTATCATCAATACACGATTCTAATCATCTCGTGAAAATCCTCAGTACCGTAAATTACTCATTTAAATCACAAAGTGGAAAGAATAACATGGAAATGCATTTCCTATTTTTTGCATGTCGAGCGCGATCGAGACGATTCTAATCTTGGCATTACCATAAAATTTCGTGACTCATCTAGAAGAAAATTTCGATTCGTCATTCAATAAATGCTTCTTATACCTATAGCCACTATTGTACCAGTAACCACGTTTCCGGCATGTTTGAAATTTCATAAATTTCCACTGACTCGTGCGTGACGCGATTTATTAAACATTTCGTGCTCGAACAAACAATAATAATATTTCACGAGATGAGATATTGGCATTTTTCGAATGTGGCTCAGCGAGAAAACACGTAGATGCGTTTTTTCATTGCGAAAATGTTTTAAAACTCGGTACCTGCAAATTTCAGAACTTTGTAAATATCGAAAAACGCGATATTTAACGTGTCGATCGTTTCGGAGAATATTGTTCATTTTTGTAACTATCTGTTAGCGTTTTCGAGCCTTATAGGCTTGAAAAGCGAGGGTAGTATTATTTACTTTCTTGTAAATATTCATTGGAAGCTGTGTAACGCATTTTCGAAAATTTGATAATATGTAGGTGCCTATCGGTTTTGTGGAGTCAAGAGAGCCCGCGCGGACGATCTCTTTCTGAAAGCAGTCAAGAATAATCTTTGGCATTTATTGTACTTGACAAGCGACACTGCAGCTCTTTGCGTGACCATTTCGAGCAAGGTCGCTCTTACGGTACAGCTCGCTTTTTACTTACTTGTTAGACACACGAGATTGTAATGCATCCTTATTCTCCATTTCATTTTATTATTCCTTTTTTCGTTCCTCCTTCCCTTATTTTTTCTTTTATTTTTTGCGGCTTGTATTGGATTCATTACGCGTCACCAATACCTTTTACCGTTATAGTATATTACATTACTAGGACGGTAAAATATTTTCCACGAGTGTGAAGGTAGTAGTCCGAGGCGAAGCCGAGGAATACAATCACACGAGTGAGAAAATGATTTTTCGTCCGAGTAATGTACGATAAGTTACATTACGAGTACGGTAGAAACGTTTTCGTACCGTAAAAGGGTACGGTAAAGTAGTCTTTACCGTACTAGTAATGTAAACATTGATCACTGCACCACGAAATTATAGATAATTATTCCTCCCAATAAGTTAATTATTTTTCTTAATTAAAAACGTTTTTTTCCCTGCTGGATCACGAGCAATGATATAAGATTGCATATTATTGCTTGAGATTGAAATTTCGAAAGTTCTGAAAATTTTCGCAAATTTCCAGAATTTTTGAGCATTTTCACAACTTTTCAAAATTCCTAAAATTGTGAAAAATTGTTGGAGTTTTTGAAAATTTCTAGAGATTCTGTAATTTCTGTAAATTGTTGGAATTTTTTAAATTTTATTAAATTTTTGAAAATGTTAGAAATTTTTTGGAATTTTCGAAATTCTCCAAAATTTCGAAAATTTATTGTTGGAAATTGTTAAAGTTTTTGAAAATTATTTAATTTTTAGGCATTGTTGGAATTTTTTCCAATTTATAAAAATTTTTAAGCAATTTCCAGTCTTGAAAATGGTTAAAATTTTTTCAAATTTCCCAAATTATTGAGAATGTTCAGTATTTCCAAAATTGTTGAAGTTCTCGAAAATTTTTGTAAATTATGTAATTTTTGGAAAGTGTTGGAATTTTCTCAATTTTATAAAATTTTTGAAAATTTTCTCAAGTTTTGAAAACGGTTAAAATTTTTGAAAATTTTCTACATTTTCTAGAATTTTTGTAATTCTCCAAAATTTCCAAAATTGCTGGAATTTTTTCCTATTTCGTACAATTTTAAAAAATTTACCAATGTCTTGAAATTGATTAAAATTTTTTCAAATTTTCCAAATTCTTGAGAATGTTCAATATTTCCAAAATTGCTGAAATTCTCGAAAATTTTTGTAAATTATGTAATTTTTGGAAAGTGCTAGAATTTTTTCAATTTAATGGAATTTCTGAAATTTTTCTAAAGTTTTGAAAATGGTAAAAATTTTTGAAAATTTTCGGAATCGTTCAAAATTTCCAAAATGTATGTTCAAGTTTTCGGGGATATTTAGAAATTATGTTATTCTTAAGAACTTCTAAAATTCTGAAAATATGCGGATTTCGTGAAAATTTTCTATTACTATTACTGGGTTATTGATACAAAGAAAAATCCAAGTTTTTCGATATTCCCAGTCAGTTTTGTTATTAATTGGCAATGAAAATGGTTTTTGCGAGAAAAAAAAATCCACCGAGCCGGGAATCGAACCCAGGACCTCCCGATTTCATAAATGAATGAAATTGGGAGTTCCTGGGTTCGATTCCCGGCCCGGTGGATTTTGTTCTTGCTAAAACCATTTTATTTGCCAATCAATAACAAAACTGACTGGGAATATCGAAAAACATGGATTTTTATTTGAATCAATATTCTCTTGATGCGATTTGACCGTTTCTTTCGCGATCATACCCCAACACCATCGTTTCTTAAATTTCGCAAATTCCCTAAAACTACTATGTGCCATCCATATTATCATTTTTCATATTTGCTAAAATTTTCAAACTACTTAAAAAACTAACCTGACCTATTGATAAACTGGATTTTGCATCGAACATTTTGTCTAAATATTAGACTCGATGATTGTTGCAGGATAAAGATATCGCTTTTTGCAAGAAAAGCGCAATGTTACGATTCGCCTGAAAAGTATGCGATCTGCATCGAAAAAATGCGTGAATACAGACTTTGTACGAATGTGCTCGATAAAAGCTCGGGCTGATCAGAAATAATTGCGTCAGAGAACAAATTGCTCTTTGTGGCGTCGATCGTCAGCGATCCTCGGAAGACTTAAAAGACTTATAATGTTATCTCCCGACTGGAGTTTTAAACACATCCTTTGTCTAAGCGGAATTATGTATCATTCTTATGATTAGAGAATCCGAGCTGATTATGATTTACTCGGAGTTGTCGCTTTCACGTGCTTTAGCTTTTGCTCCGGGGCTATTTATAATGTGGGAGAGTCTGTTGAAGCACTCGCAATTTCGTTGTAATCGCGGTGCGATTCACAATCATTATTATTGTCGTGGGACATGTAATGACGAGCTCCGAAAATTGGGAAAATTGGAAAATCTCGTTTCCCTCGCAGTCATTACGGAATTCTGTGGAGCAATAGGTTTTAATGATCTGAGAATCTGGTAAATTCGAGAGGCGATTCACTCTTCGATAAATGGGAGTCATGGGAGTCGTCACTTCCACATGACTCCCAATTTAGGAGTCATCATTCCCAGCGATGTCAAATTTTGAACGTGTCAAAACGCAATTACCTGTAATCTTTGAAATTCTCAAAAAATTGAAAAGTTCTTGGACATTTTCGAAAATTTTGAAATTCCAACAATGTTTAAAATCGCAAAATTCCTGAAACTTAAGAAACTTCAGTACTTTATAATTCCTCAAAACTTCACAATTCCATGGAATTCCGAAATTTACAAAGCTTTTAAAGTTCTAAAATGTACAACTTTGAAACTTCAAAAACTTGCAATGTCGAAAATTTTGAAATTTCTTTGCTTAAAAACTTCAAAATACTTGAAAGTATGCAGAATTCCTAGAATTTTGAAAATGTCGAAACTCGGTAATTTTTTATTTTTTACATTCTTCAAAACTTCCAAGTTCTTGAAAATTCTCGAAAACTTCAAAATTCCGACATTTGAAAAACTTGTCAAATTTCGAAAATTCTAAGCTTCATAACTTCAAAATATTCCAGCACTTCAAAACTTGCGAAATCTCCAGAACTGTAAAAATGTCAAAACTTGATAACTTTCAATCTTGAAAATTCTAAATTTTCAAAGTTTTTGAACATTCTGAAAAAAATCAAAATTTCAACATTTCAAAAACTTGTAAAATTTCCGAAATTTCCGAAACTGCAGAACTTTATAATTTTTCGAAAATCCAAAATTCTAAAGCTTTCTGAGTTCTAAAACTTTATTATTCCGAAATTTCAAAGTTCTACAATTTCAAAAATTTCGAAATTTCTTGATTTAAGAACTTCAAAATACATACAAAGTTCAAAAAATTAAAATTTCCAGACTTCATTTCAAAACCTTGAGTTTTGACTTGAAAATGTCAAAACTCAATGATTTGCAGTTTTGAAAATTCTCAAACTTCTATATTCCAGTATTTGCAGGAGTACTAATATTTCCGAAACGTCAAAATTCCTATTTACTATTCATGACAACATTTGATAGAGGAACTCCTTCGAAAATCTTCGCCTCAGACCCCGGAAAACCTAGGGACGGCCCTGTCCGTGACTCTCATTATGGGAGTCAATGGGAGTCACGGGAATCATGACTCCCAGGTTGATTCCCAAGTTAACTCCCAGAGTGAATCTCTCCTCGGAGTATGAACAAACGAGATATTGGCGGCTCCACACCAATAAAATTTATAATCAGTGAATAATAATAATTATTGCACATTTATTATCGAAATTGAAATTTGTTTGTGAAGAAAAAAAAAACAGCTAATGAGGTCACGTGGCCAAAATAAAATTGCATCCCATGAAAGGCCGTTTCGGTTGGTCGTTTCGCAAAGGAATTGATTTCTCGTCGATTATGAGCGCGTTGACAACAACGACAACAACAACGATCAGGAGAAAGTGAGATGATCGCCTTATATGAGCACTCGTTATTCCATCAAGACGGCCCGCGACCGCGCGGCGACGAAGGCTCCTTATTTTATTTCCATTTTTTCTCTTTATTTTGCCCCATAAAACTCGCTCTTGACGTCCTTGTCATTTTTAACTCTCTGCTGCAGCACTCTCCCTGCTTGGGACATTCTGCAGTAATTATTGAAAGCTCGAAATTTCAACTCATCGACTTTACGGTTTATAACACTTAATACGTATAGTACAAACGAAAAAGATGACAAATTTCCGAATATTCTTCAAATAGTCCACCACAATTTGTGGTAGATAAAAGAATTTGTTCAATTTTTCTTATAATATATTTCGAAAAACTTTCAGGGTATTTATGAAAAAATCTTCTTTTTTTTTAATTTTCGAGCTTCCTTTTTTAAGGGATTTTATTTTTATTTCTTAATTCAAGTGTAAACCAGAGGTCTACTAAATTTTAGGCCAATGAATAACGAATTTAGACGCACATTCTCTGCAGTTAATTAATGGTTGAAATACAACTTACATTCAATTGGTATCCCTCAGTGGAAGCGCAATTCCCAGTCAATTTATAACTCACAGTCACCAATGCAGACACAATTTTACTGCAATAAATTCAATGTAGACCAAATTCAGTCCCAATCAAAGACCTGCAGTTTTTTTTTTACTTCTGAGCTATATGAGTTATCAATTCGATTTCAACCCAACTTTTACCAATTCGAACTGAATAAGGGAAATGTAAAATAGTGAGCTTTAAATGCGCGTAAGGAAGACG
Organism: Platygaster equestris; assembly: GCA_030522785.1. Classification (NCBI taxonomy): domain Eukaryota; kingdom Metazoa; phylum Arthropoda; class Insecta; order Hymenoptera; family Platygastridae; genus Platygaster; species Platygaster equestris. The sequence continues at coordinate 9,221 of JAPYZK010000961.1, read as the reverse complement.
AGATGGAAAAGTTATAATCAATATCTAGTGTCAGAGAAAGGCGAGACGACAGACAAATTAAATAGTATCGTATATAGGATTGCAGGATAGCTAGAGAAATGAACCCACGCTGCTGCAGTCGTAGCACTAATTATAGTTTACGACTTGAATCGAATCGACGCCATCCCCGCCGCACCGCGCGAGTGTCGAAAGAGGAAGATGTCGTACTTGTAAGTGCCGGAGGCCGGATTTTTCGTTGATGATTTTTTACTTCCGCTTGCCCACGTAAAATAATATGCTGTAGTCTGTACTATAGCCCTTGAACCGTGGGATTGCGTGTAGGTTGGCGTACAAATCGCTCGCGCCAAGCGATGGAAAATCGGAATCAAATTGTGACTGAATTTTCGAATTTTTACATAGGTACAATTAATCTAGCGGGTGTTGTAACAGTTTTTATCTTTCGAATCCTGAGTTTAGATACTTGAAGGTAAAATTTTTGACATTAATGAATTAAGTTATTATTGAGAAAGAAAGCTTCTTCCTTCAAGCGCAATCACGCGGGTGTAATACATAATTTATTATGAACGTCTTCATGATGACTGCGAATCGAACGATTTTTTGCGAAAGAAGGTCATCGTATTTCCGCAGACGCGAGTTGCACAACGAGAGAGTAGTATTGCGATAACGATTCATTGTTACTCCTCTTCCGGTTCAACAAATCTCTGACACTCGACATCATCAATAATTATTATTATTACGTATTGCGAAAATTCCAAGAAATTGTTGACATATCGAACTTGGTATAATCATATAATTGCGTAACAACTTTTTGCTGACTGAGAATGAGCAGGCAACTCCATTTCTTTGACTAGTGATGATAATTTTATGATTTACACGAGTCATTAACAAATTGCATGTGTCCAAACTAGATAAAATCACAAAAATAGGTAAAAAATAGATATTATACATTTTCGTGGTAGGTGCGAGTGCTCAAACAGCACATCGAATTATCGAATTGCTGGGATTTTAGAGAGTAAAAGGAAAAGCAGCATCAGAGATGAATGAAATGTGGCGCGATAAACCGAAGCGAAGAATGAGTAATAAGGGACAAAACGAAGTAACAATAAACTTGGGTAAATAGAGACAGCTCGCGAACAGGATGAATTATGGGATGCAGGCAGAGTTATTTCATCAAGATCGTACATAAGTGGTCTACTTGCTGGGCATCGCCACCAACTTTTCGCATTGCAGTATAATAACGTACTACGTCTGTTACTGTTGCGGCTGCTGTAGCCGACCTTTGAAACATCCAATCCATATCTGTAATCATAGCGTTTTCAAAATTTCATTCATCCATCCATGAACTGCAGCACTTCGGGGGCTTGAATGAAAACAGTCACAATTGTGACGATTCTGTGACGTTTTTTGTGTGCGCCTTAATTATCTCGTTTTTCAACTTTTTTATCATTGCGCGAGTATTTTTTGGATGGAATAATGGTAAACCAACAAGATTCTTCGGAAAATTAGCCGAAAATTTGCGGGAATGGAAATCGTCACATCTGTGACGGTTTTGTGACGGTTTTTTTCATGCCTTTTTTTGCTCGTCTTTCGAATTTTTTATCATTGCGCGGGTATTTTCCAGATAAAGCAATGTTAGTTCAACAAGATTCTTCGAAAAATTAGCCGAAAAATGTCGTAAATGAAAATACATATTTGTTTGACACATTTATAAAGAATGTCTTGTACTAGGATTTTGAAAGAGACATAATATAATATAATTTTGTAGTAAATTGTAGTATACTGTTGCATGTAGTGTAAGCATGTGTAATGTTGACGAGTTTCAAGTACTTACATGTAACAATGAGAGAGGAGACGAAAAAATGCACGGCGAAAAAAAGAGAAGATCGCGCGTGTAGGTCGTCGCTAGGTTTAAACTTAGCTCGTGACGTCAGTGGGTGGTGTTGTTCTGTCCGCTCAGCAGACTCGTCAAAACATTATCGTGCTAAATTCGCTTGAAAATCCTCCAAATATCATTTTCTCAACCCCTTACACAACACAAAATTCTATATAAATACTGTACATTTTACATTAAAAAATATCTAAATTGAATGAACGTTATCATCAGAAGAATACGTCGCTGATGATGAAATCGATAAATAGATACATTTTTAACAGCGAAAGACATGAAAACGTGAGAGATAAAGAGATAGGAATATGATATTGATGAAAACAGTTGAATATAATACTGATTTATATTTATGTTTGAATAATCACAGGAAAGGAGATTGAAAATATGAAAACATGCAGCTATCATATTCAAAGCTCTGTAAATTCATGCGTGAAACTTGGTTATAGGATACCTTTTTTAAATTAAAAATTGGTGGCTTATCAATACTTTTGTCGTGCGCCAAAAATCACCAAAATTCTTGAAATGTCAAATTTTGAGTTTTCGCTTCATGGTAATGCTATTGATCTTTCTCTCTCTCTCTTTCTCTCTCGCCAAACCGCGGCTGCTCTTGCAAGAGAGAGAAAAGGACAGTTGCGTAGTTGCTCATCCCTATTTTACATTTGTAATTCGAAACTTTCGATATTAGAGAGTAGAAAATTAATCGAACATTTTAATCCATCAGTGAATTTAGATATTTACAAATAATTGTACGTAAATGTTTCTTTGATAACTCCAAAACTTGGAAAAATTTGGTCGAAAAAAATATGTATGAAATGAAAAAATTAGAATTTGTAAATTTCGATAGGGAATCGAAAAGGTGATGCCAATGATCGATTTGACGAACCTTTTGACTTGCCACCCTTAAATCTTCCGGCCAGAGGTAACTCCAATAAAATATAGTCTATTTCTAGAATAATATTCATTTCTATCCCACTTTTTGGATCCATTAATGATCCAACAAACAGCATAAAATCATCAGTTAGGGAAAAAAGTCTAGGCTACGCATCTGGGGCGAACGATTGATGATTATTGATTTTCGTAGGAAATGAATGGTCTTATTATTGCGATGTTGCTCGACCCTCGCGGTCGGAGAAATAGTGACATGTTAATTCCGAGCAACGAGCTTCGTAATAAAACCGCGCCAGGGGGACATTGCATGCAATTGCCGGCGACAATAAGCGCGCACTACGGACAAATAACATCAGCCTTGATTGCGACAATGATAAATTTGCGTGTAGGGGCTTTCTCCCTTCGCAAAAAAAAGCCGAAAAACTTGCGATGTGATTCTGAAAATTCTTGATTTACAACATTAGACTTGGATTGGATTCAATGTCTTTTAAACGAGAAAAAATGCGAATATTTGAAAAATATATGTATAATCGATGGTGTATACACCCGTTGTCAGTATATCAGGAAAAAAAATATCTATTTTAGTGTGCAAAAAATGTTGCATAAAAAAAGAAGATTCGAATTGAATGACAATTAAATAAAGCGCGTGAAACAGCAAGTGCAGTTATACACGCGGTGTATTCATATAAGTACTTGTTTTGGCGTGTCAACGGAAAAACGGTGAACGCGTGTTTAATTAATAGGCCCCATCAGCGTAAAATGAAGGAAGATGGAGTTGCCCTGATGCAGGTTGCAGTATAACTGTTCGTATTATACTGTAGTTATACTGTAGTAGTACGGGTTATGTTTTAGGAGTATAATATATCACGCATGATTCACTGCTGCAGCAGCTATAAGCTCATAATGAATCACTCGCTTCACATAACGTAATTATTGAGGCGTCACGTGTAATTAATCTACTTGCAGTAATAAATTCTCAGCGCGGTGATGATGCGTTGATCGAGCAACGCAGCCTCAATTGGCCATTAACCGGGCAATGAGTAAATTATTAATACGAAAACGAACGTTCCATTACCAACAATTAGCCGTCGTTTTCTGAAGATTGTGATGCAAAAAATCATTGTTACATTGATGCAGTTGTTAACTGAGCAAGTGTAAAATGCAAATTGCACTTTATGTGCATCTTTATACTTATTTCCTCTTAATTAATCGCATAAGATACTCGTTTAATTTTTGTTGGTATATACTGTTCAACGGCGCGCTATAAACGTGGATATAAGCCGTTGATTCTGAACTGGTAGAATTTTGCATGTATATGCATAAGTGCCGGGTATTCTGAACAACACTTGACGAAATTTTTCGAAAATTTCGCAGTCGGATTTTTCTCGAAAGAGAAAAATGTAAAATCTTCAAAACAATTGATTTATTCACTTTCGATTCGTTAGCGTATAAAACATATTATATGTGTAAATCACGAAGTGAATAAAATTCTAGGAACGCCCTCAAAATACAGCATAAATTGTTCGACAAGTGTGTCATGGACGTTAACAATGCATACAATTATTTTTGCAATAACGTCCATGTTATTGTCATACGAAAATGTACAATTTATCGGAACACAAACATCGAAAATGAAGATGCCCTACAGAATATTGATGAAATCAGTTGACACTGAAATGATACTTTTTTTTACAACTTTACAACTTTAGGTCAAAAGAAATAGATAAAACTCGTGCTCGCAATTAACTTTCAAAAACCTCTATCACTCGGGGCATTCCCCTGCAGTCCCTAAAAATCCGCGACACTGAATCCATTTTAGTAATAATAGTTGATGTGTCACAATACGCACTTTATAAATAACTCGCGTTTTTTTCTGGTTTCTGGACCAAGCTATAAGGCATACATTGTGATCATCTCGTCCACGTATAACCAAGTCTTCTTTCTAGTATAAGCAATCATATTGCGATATTTTGGTTACTGCGAAGATTGCCTTGATGCAGTATAATATATGTATAATTATACTGAAACAAACCCATGTTAACAAAGCAAGTTTGCTGGTATCTGCAGGCAAACAGAGAGTTTTTTCAGCGATGACTGCAGATCAATTGGATAGTGAATGTAATAGACTAATGATGCATTCAATTTGTGACTTTTCTATTAAAAAGTTAATGACTATAAGCGTGTCATGATGAATAATAAGTGTGCAGATGGGTTTTCCCGACAGCTTTTATTTTCGTAACATGCGTGTATTTTTGGGGTAGCGTCATTATTACCCGATTCATTCAACCGACGAAAAACGCCCGCGGTGCGGCGGCGCTTCATTTCGTGGCATAAAATCCGAAAATATATATGTATATATCGTACGTCCGTCCGTTAACCGTTTGTTTGAATTATCCACTCGACTCTGCTTTCTGGGTTTGCAACTATTTCGGGCCGAGTTTCGTAGAAACACCGCGTTTTCATTCGCCATGGTCATCATTATTGTGCTTGCAAAATTATTCGCCTGAATGTCTTCAACTATCATGTCAAATTATGTTAAAGTTTCGGGAAAAAAGGTATATTCCATGTACTTTCGACATAATATATGATTTTAGCATACCCAGTTCCAAAAAATTGTGAAAATTACTAAATAGAACGCAAGAAAACCCTAATAAGGATTAAATATTTTCAGAAATTCGTTTTAAATGAGATGATTTCGTTGACATTCTGGAATCACGAGATATTTTTTTATCGATCTTATCGTTCTGTTTATTCCTACTCATATTCACGCTTGATTTCATGACTGAAATGATGAAGCATAATATAACACCGATTTTGTAACTTGTTCGCCCACCGGGCACTGACAATGAGTGACTACATATAATATGTTAAGTGTAAACGCCCGGAATAAAACCCTTGATAGTTGTCCATCGCTTTCACGCACTTTTTCAAACCTGCTGCCCAGGGGATAAAGACACGCCGTTAAATAAAGATATCAAGATGTCATTCATACTCCGCACATTAGCGAATAATCATACACGTTAATAACAAGATTTTTTCCCTCATTTTGGAAAAATTTTCGACTGATTCGCTCATAGCAATAATTTTCTGATAATTTGATAATAATTAATAATTGGCTACAAGTTGGGAAAAAATTTAATTTTGTCAGTCTCTCTGTTCGCAAAGGTCTACGATTTTTAGCTTGGACCGCGGCGGCGGCGGCGGCGGCGGCGGCGGCGGCGGCGGCGGCACAGAAAACGGCCCCACCCTGGCGAATTGCCTTTTCTACCTTCTATAAATATCCCGCGCGACATGACCCACTTTTCGTCAGGAAAAAAGCCTCGAATTTTGCGGATGACGAAAATGACGCGGCGAAAACCAAGTAATTATGTCGTCTATAAATTGTGGAGCTCAATTGGAAACCATCGTCGAAAATAATTGAATCGAACTGCGTCAAAGAACATCGATCTGAATAAAGCATACATTATAGTATCATGCTTTCGAATTCTCTAAATTTCTTCGAGTGAAGATTTATACTTAATTTGAGTGAGAATCCTGCAAATCAAGACTGAGTTGGAATTTCGCGCAAAACAAGTAAAATGCAACGCTTTTTAGAGCGTCATGTCACTCAACAAAATTGTTGCAACAATTTTGAAAATCGGAATTATGTATGTAGTTTCAAGTTCCGAGTATTAAATACATTTAACGGATCTAAACGTAGGAAGATGCATGAGGAGAAATATAGTATGGATGAATAAGATCTGCAGATATGTAGATGAATAAAAAGACCGGAAATGAATAAATGAATAAACTGCCGACGAAGCACCATAGAGATAACATAATATAGGAAAAGTGCACGCTCGAGTTGGCAGGCAACACACCATGAATGGCATGAATGGTCGACACGAGTGGCAGACGGAAAAAGGTGGGCTGCGATATTATAATATTATGTGCTCACAATTCGTAGTTCGACAGAGGTGATTTAAATCCGAGTGAATGGGACACGCAAAAATTATTTACCATGTGATTTTATCTGAATAATCACATCCGTGTAAAACTTGTGAAATATCGTCACCTGACGAAATCGCTTAGACGAAAATTTGTAGCTATCTGTCAAAAAATTATTCCTTGATGATCATTAATTGTCAGATTTCGAAATTACCTCCAGCATGGAAGATAGAAAATGTCGAAAATGAAAACGGGGAATCTTTGTGAGTATGAAAAGATTGAAAAGCAACTGCGACAACCGCAAAGGCAATAATAATAATATATTATATTATAACGATGAGCGTGTTCCGATGATGGGCGCGCGATCAAACGCGATAATCTTCAAAAACACGAGCTGCTCGCGTTCACGCGCGATATCTTTTCCGGCGAGTAACAATAATAATGCACCTTTTGTGCCTCGTCGGGCCCTGCATTGTCGGGCCAGTAAAAACGGCCCCTAAATTAGCTATTGTCAGTATTGTCACCTACATTGTGGAACTTTTTTTCAATAGAACATAATTTTTGCCTCATTGTTGGCAAGATCCGAAATCTACCTTAATGGCTTTCGTATGTACATATAACACGGACAACACAAGTACAGGAATTATTTGTTGTCCATTTTTATCGAGATTTTCGCTCAAATTCATAGTATATTATTACATTATGTATAAGAGGTTTTAAACGCCACTGATTAATTATGAAAGAATGTGAGATTATTATACATATACACTGTGAAAAATAATCTCTTAAAATGCATCCCAGCAATCTCTACAACTTAATTCACTGCACCGCAGTGTAGTAAAGTTGTAGAGATGATCAAGTACCAAAATTAAGATGTCATACATACATATTAGTTTCGAAACTGACACTTGACATCACAAAGTGTCGTAAAGCCAATGTGATTTTTACACTCAATAATAATAATAATAATAATATGGTAAACCCTTATTGCACCGATGGGGGTATATGGAATTATAATCTATCACACGAACTCAAAATCGCGTTTTTTAAACGTGAGGCATACGACTGTTTTTCTAAAATAATGCAAAAAAATAGCAGTTTTTCCAAATGTTTTGCGAGTGTAAAAAGCGATCGATTTTTTCACTAGTGGAAAACAAACTATATTTATTTTTCAACAAAAACGACAAAGTCGGTTACTTTTTACCTGCAAAACAGGCTAGTGTAAATAATAACCATTTTTTAAAAAATTATAGAAAAAAATGCGGAAAATGGTGGAAATAAGTAAAAGTATAGAAATAAATCGAATGGCTTGGAATAGATTGTTGGAAATTTGAAAGAAAATACATACGCACAGCATGCAATAATGAAAATTAGTTTTTTGTTGTTAACGACCTCATTTCAATACAAAATAATACGCTCGAGCACGCGATTGTTGAAGGACTGCTGTTTGTCCTTGCTCCTTAAATGGCGAGGAGAAGGTGGATTCGAATAATCTGCAATCATCAGAAATATTTGCCCACAAGCTTGGAATATTTCAACTTTGCGCATTTCAATAATAATAAGAGCCAACAAATATAATTTGATATCACGAGGATGCAAAAAAAGTGAGAGCCTGCAAATACAAATTTAAATATAATATGACGAAACCTCCTGTGAATAAATATCTATTAAAAAAAAACAAACAAACAACAGCAACAACAATAATTCATGAATTTTCTGCGATCGTTCATGTGACACATATTATATAAACACATCTTCGATATTTACCTGAAAACAACCCTTCGATTTTTGATACTTGAACTTTTTTGCTCATCGTAATTTCATCCTATAATTAAAAAAAAAAAATTTTTCTTTCAATATTAAGGGGAGTTTAACTGCAAATTACCTGCATAATTTTTCGATGTTTGATACTTCCTCTTTTTCGTCATAAAAACCTTTTCGCTCGTTTATTAGATCGGACAAATGAAGAATAAATGCGTGAATAAAATCAAGTTCCGTATTAGTGTGCAAAACTCGTTATTTTTCTTCAGAAAATTGATAGTACAATAAGAATTTGTGGACTTCTGCGAGAGGGCGCGTCGAGTAAACATAAACAGAAAACTGTCAACCAGAAAAGAGGGAACTTTCAATAAATAAAATTTAAAAAAAACACAAAGGACATAGTGAACCGCGAATTTAGCACGCCGTTATCCGAAAATAGTGTGCGCGTCGCGTTTATCGGTCTTTAGAAAGAACGAGAGTCGATTTGGGCGCGTCGCGGAATTTGAGGCTAGGGTCTCCGCTTCGAGGAAGCTGTCGAGGTTCTCTGTCGAACTCAGGTGACCGTGAAAATGGGTCCCCCTCTATACAACCCTAAAAATCAGAAGGATCCGAGACAATCGCTCCTCTCAACATACAAAAAGACTGAAAGTAAAAGTGGCAACAAAGAAAACAAGGAATTAGGAGCGATTATGGCAAAATTAGAAGAAATGCAAAGCAACGACCTTGAGACTCGCAAAGAATTCCAAAAAATGCTCGG
>JAPYZK010000960.1:0-20821 GCA_030522785.1 Platygaster equestris | reverse complement strand
ATAAATTTTCGTATTGAACAAAAATTCGTAACAATTCGAGTGTTCCTAAGTTCTTAAAATTTTTATGAATTTCTCATATTCTCTGTATTTTTCATACTTCTTAAATTTCCGAAAAATTCGGTAATTGTACTGATTTCAATATTTTTCGAAATTTTGGATAGAACTCGAATTTTCAGCAGAGTCAAAACGATCGGAATTTCTTAATTCTTGGAATATCGAAATTTCTCGGGATTTTTACAAGTTTTACAATGCAGAAAAAATTTTAAAATTTCCAAAAATGACATTGACAGCCAGAATTTGTCGACATCTAAAAGGGTAAAAAATTGAAAAAATGAATATTGCGGGGCGAATTATCGTTCCAAATTTTGTTTTTTATCTACGAAATGCAATATAATACATTTTCCACATATGCACAATATTAAACAATGTGTAGGAACAGCAAAGAAGTTCTCATTTGGAAAATTGAAACTGAGACAACATATTTCAATTCGCAGAATCAGTCAGACTAAATAAATTCGCGAATCAGTGAAGCTGTACTCTAAAGCACAAAAATAACCCAAAAATGATCGAGAAAACCGATATTTTTTCGGAAATTCCATCAGATGCATTAGAATTTTTCGAAAGGAAGTGTTTACGTGTTGTGCCATCGATTAGAACTTCGCGATCCCCATTATGAACTTGTTTAACGAAGTTACAAAAATCATCACCTTCGACGCGATGATGGCGTTTACTGTCCTGATTAATGGCAATCAATTTAATGAAATCCTTGCGTATTTCATTTGATAGACTGAAACAATCAACTGAAATTAACGAGTTTCAACGGGACACTTGAAGAGTTTTCGAAAATTTTTCATCATTGACATAGCATACGAAGATTTGCTCAAATTATGGTCTCATATCAAATAATTTGTAACAAGTGAACAAAAAACGAAAATTGAATCCATGTTCTACAACTTACGATCTGTTGGAAGCATCTGAAACGTAACAGTCTGTTGGATCGTTCTCAATTAGTGGTGTGATTCCAAAAAGTTTAGCTCGTTTCTCGATAAATCTGTTGATGAAATTCACTGTTATGTGGGATGATATTTACTTCATAGCATTTCATTCAGACAATCATCAGTTAATAAGATGTTCTAATCATTGTATCGAAATTGTATCATCATCAGAATCTTGAAACAAGACATCATCAATATACTCCCACAAATCAATGTCGTGACAATCATTGTGCCATCATTGTAGAATTTTATTCATACTGATAGTACGATGATTTGGATCCATGATTCTACAATTGCGTATGAATCATGATCGGATATAATTCATGAATGATTGTATCATTCACGCATGTTTGTGCCATCTATGAATTAGTCCATTTTTGTACCATCAAAGCTGCATTACGTATGCAAATTTACAAATCCTCAAATCATTCTCTTGATGCATGAAAAAACATACCATCATTCATGAATCACAAACACTGAAACATTCGGAAATTATTGTACGATCATGTTCCGAACCGTAATGGTACAATGATATTAATTGCGACCGCATGATTCTACTACCATCATTCATGAAAGTGGATGCATTAATGATGTTTCAATGATGGTAGAATGACTGCAGTTTTGAACGCATGGCAAATTCGATGTAACAATTATGGTACAATGATTCTTGCATTACGTACGTGTGCATCCTGGTTGACAAAAAATTGATTCAATCAAATGGCGTGTACTCAAAAATTTTATGAATAATGATTCAGTCCTGCGGCCGTGATTGATACAAATCATTGTAGAATCTCGTTCCTAAACGTGGTTGAAGCATAATTGACCAAGATTCAGTATTGATGATTCATAGATGATACTTAGTATGTTTTCTTTTCATGATGAAAGGCGTAAGTTCCTGTGTTATCAATTGTCGAATCACAGTATCTAATGATTTGCTGATCATTACAGTAGAATTATACAAGCTTATGGTACGATTATTATTAAAATTTAGGTTACCTGAAAAACACAATCATTCATGAGTGATTGTAACCTTGAAATATATCTCTAATATCTCTTATTTTCATACCTTGAATTTTGAACTCATCATTGTACAATCATTACTTCCATGATTGAAACATGATGATGCAATACTACAGTCACATTTAAACACAATTATTGTAAAATCAGCTAGTAATAGAAAGTTGCAATTATTTCCAATGACTGTCATCACATTGCTATGCCGAAAAAGCTTTATAGACTTTTTTTTACACATGCACAAAGATGGCCCTGTTTCATGCATGAAATGTGGGCGCAAAATGGCATTTTTCATTGATATAGTATAGCAGTGCGGAATAAGTGTGCGCAAAATGTTATTTTGCCCACTGTTTTTGAAAATATTTCCGCACCAGTTTTGGAAAATTTTCAAACCATGTAAAAATTTCGACATTTTGATAAATTTGTATGAAAACCACAAATTTCTAAAAATTCCCAAAATTCTCAAAATTTCCGAAAATTTTTAAAATATCTGATAATTTCCGAGATTCTCAGAATTACCGGAACTTTCCGCAATTATCAAAATTTCCAAAAATTTCTAAAATTTCCGAAAATTCAAATCCTGAAAACTTTCTCAATTCTCAAAATTTCAGGAAATTTATGAAATTCTCAAAATATGCGAACATTTCCAAAAATTACCAAAATTCCTGAAAATTTACAAAATTCCGAAAAATTTTGAAACTTCAAAATGCCCAAAAATGTCTGAAATTATCAAAATTTCGGAAAAATGATGAAATTTTTGAAAACTTTAGAAAATCCCCACTTCAATTCTTCGTGCACTTAAAACCGCCATCTTTGTGCATTTGTAAAAAAAGCACTGTACGCAACAAGTGCGCAAGATAGTTTAGCCTGTGAGTGTGAAGTTTGAAACACTCGACTTCGGCTAGCACACTTTCGACTCTGGCTCACGCACTCAACTTCGGCTGCACGCTCTCGCTACGCTCGTGCGTTCGCCTACGTCTTTCGCGTTCTCTTTGGTCTCGTCGTGCGTTCACATCCATCTCGTGTGTTCGCCTCCGTCTCATGTTCCAAACTTTACACTCACGGAATAGCCTACTTTGCGCACTTGTTACATAATGTACTATAATGTCATCGGAACGATGCTTACTTATTACGATCATCGTATGCAATCAAATATAGGCTCACTATCTCCGGCAAATGACCAGAATCTTCACAATCATTCACCCAACCATCGAACTGGATCTTCATCATTCTCTTCAATTCATCATCCAATGCATCATCAACTCTGAAAAAAATCACTTCAAGATGCACTCAAACTTAAATGAAAAATCGTTGAGACATTATCTATACATATTTTTCGATTCCGTTGCTTGGCGATTTTACTGAATGAAAATGGACACTTTTTTCTGCCATCTACCCTTACGGAGATGTCTCTCAACTTGAGGGCGAACTCTCAACTTGAGGGTTAACCCCCAACTTTATCTCGACCACTTAACTTGAGGGCCAACCCTAAAAGTTGAGTGTTCAAAGTAACCCTTGATTTGAGGGGAATCTACGTAAGGGTACGTTCATCTTCTAGTAGCATCAGATGAATAATTCCAATTTCCCCTCTTTTACAACTTCAAAACTCTGCCCAAATAATGATTTGATTATTTGAAAATACGTCTCCATGATTTCTGCCTTATAATTCAATTTTACAAGAAAAAAAGTCACTAGGGATCTTACTTGGATAGATTGACTTCCTGGATTTCTGCACTAGCCAAATATAGATAAGTCGATGTGGGTTTTTCAATGACGACCACGTTATCAATCTCATATTTCTTGACATCGAGAGAAGCATACGTTTCAACCACTATTCTTTCTCCCAAAATCTGATTAGAACCAACATAAGCGTATTCACCTATATATACACTCTTTCCAAGAACTGCGTTCGATCCAATTCTACCATTCTGGTCCACTATGAATTTTTCACCGATCGTACTTCCCGCTCCAACATGCGAGTGCGGAAACATCGTTCCATTCTCACCCATTTTCACATCTTTTTCTGTGCTCGCGTATGACCCGATTTTGCTGCCCCAACCGATCACATTGTTTGGTCCAATGTGGGCATACTTCCCGATGTTCACGTTTTCTAATCGTGTGTTGGAATCTACTCTGGCGTTGTATCCAATGACTGACCCGGTTATGAAGTTTTTTGAACCGATCGTCGCGCCTAAGCTGAGATTGACGTCTTTCAAGTGAGAGTTGTTTGCTACTGTAACGAAGCTTTTTATAGTTGAGTTATCTATGGTGTTACCGGAACCAATATTTACGTAGGCGTGAACGTGAGTATTGTTTGCGATTGTCGAGTTTCCGATCGCGGTGGGGTTATCTATTTGGACGGTTTTATCGATTTTTGCGAAAGGATCGATTTTTCGGTCGCTGTCGTCAGCCTGAAAAGGATTCAACCAGAGCGGTGAATTTATTTTGACATAGTAATATGTGTTTGAGTTACAGATTTTCGGAATTTTGTTTTGATAATTTCGATTTTGATCCTGGAATTTAGTTTCGATGTTAATGATTTCCATATAGATTTCTATTTTGGGATTTTTGATTTAGATTATTTAGATTTGGATATGGATTTCGGTTTTGGAATTCGATTTCGATTGTTTCGATTCCAATTTCGAAACTTATTTTCGATGATTTCGATTTTAAAATGTATTATTGATGATTTCGATATCGATCTCGATTTTTATTTCGAAATTTATGGAGTTTATGAAATTTGTTTGAATAACTGAATCGGATTCGGCGAATTTCGGGATTTTGTAACTGAAGTGATGTATTCGGTGTAATAATTGAAATTTTTAAAATTTTGATCGTACAATTTAGCGACGTTTCACCGGTAGTGATGAATTTCTTATCCGAAGTATATTTTGAATTCACGGTGAAATTGTAAACTGTTCTATAATTGATAGTTTTACATATAATTCCGAATTATTGACGACTCGGAGCCAAGAAAATGAAATTTGAATGAATTGAGTCGATTCCGAAATTTCTTTCCAAATTTTTTTGTTCGGTTAAATGAACAATAAATTTAGTGAAGGTTAATAGAATTTTCGAAATTGATTTTGAAAACTCATTGAACTTATCCTTTATCGGCTTCAAGTGATTAATTTGAGTTATGGAATTTAAAACTGTGGAGTAAAAATACTGTCAAAAACTGTAATTGGCAAGTAACAAAATTCAAATTCTAATGAAATTTACAATTGAAATTCACAAACTTTGTCGATCTTATCTAATTCTTCGAATCTCTAACCTCCGGTATGCAAAACCTTGATTTTAGACACTTACGAATCAAAATTATTGAACTTGAGGCATTTTAACTCTCAGGATGTTAATTTTGGAATTCCCTCAAATTCGGTATATTCTTGAACAAAAGTTGAAAGAGGGAAACTTTAAAAATTTTCACGATACGACGCCACTGCATGAAGGTTATATTTCACTTACCAAATTTACATTAATGACGCAAACGATGAAAAACACTTTCAACACCAACATCGCGAGATTGAATCTTATTGGAAAACTTTCCCTCAAAAAGTATCCTGCTGTAGATACCGTAAAATTTATTATTAATGCCCTTTTTTAAATAATTTTCCACTAAAGTTCGAGCCTTCTAGAAAAGAAAATTCAACTATCAAAATTAATTCAACCAAACAAAATCTCTGTCAGCGCGTACTTCGAAAATCTTTCTTTTTGGAAATATTTCGAAACGTGAATAAAAATCGCAACATTCACGGAATATCTCTCGACGAAATACGTTTATAATCATCTTACGTCAATATAATACACCCAGTAATGCACACTATAAAAAAAATTTCACTCGATTGGGTAAGTCATTATAACATAAGTGAACAATGAATTGTTGTAATGATTTTACATATTAACCGAAATGTGCGCAGCTGGTTGAAGAAGAGGGAAACTGAAGAAACGAATCGACTGAATAAAATTGACGAACAAAACTGAACCGACTTCGACGAAGGTTTCGATTGAACTGACTGGAATATTGGGATTAGAGCTGCGTCATTGGTTTTTTATCTCGTTCTATTCAATAACATAATATTATGTCGAAATAATAGTTTCCGGGCTGTTTTATACGATATTTTCACGTACATTTTTCTAGGTCATTAATTTGTATATGCCCGCTGATGTGCTTACATTCTCTTTTTAATCGTGCATCGAAAATGTGAGGAAATCGAAATAGAAATTATCAGAATAAAATTTCCAAATCGAAATCAATGTCGAAATTATTAAATTTCAATTTCGGGATCGAAATCGATATTCAAATCGAAATTATCAAAATTAAATTCTGAAATAAAAATCGGAATAATCGGAATTCAATTTCGGAATTGAAATCGAAATTATCGGAATTGAATTTCGAAATGAAAATCGATTTTGAATTCGCAATAATCAAAATTGAATTTTGAAATCGGAATCGATGTCGAAATAATCGAAATTGAGACCGGAAATCGAAATCGGTATCAAAATCGAAATTATTGAAATTGAATTTTGGAATCGAAATCGGCATCCAAATCTAAATAATCGAAATCAAATTTCAAAATTGATATTGAAATCGAAATGATCGAAATTAAATTTTGGAATTTAAATGAATATCAGATTCATCGGAATTGAATTCCGGAATCGTAATTGAAATCGATATTAAAATCAAAATTATCGCAATTACATTTCGTAATCGGAATTTATATCGAAAGCGTAATTATCGAGATTATATAATCGCATTCCGAAATTGGAATTTAAGTTATCGAAATTTGATTGTAAAATCAAAATTGTAATCAAAATTATTAGAATGATATTTAAAAATCGGAATCGATGACGAAATCGAGATTATCTGCTTCAAAGTAAAATATCAAAATCGATATCGACATCAAAATGATCGAAATTAAATTTACGAATTGGAATCGATGTCAACATAATCAAAAGCAATAATGAAATCAAAATTATCGAAATTTAATGGTAAAATCAAAATCGATATTTGAATCTCAATTATAGAAGTCGAAATTATCAAAATCGATATCGGAATCGAAATTATGTAAATTAAATTGTGAAAGCAATATGAAAATGAAAATTATCGAAATCAAATTTTAAAATCGAAATCGATGTCATAATTATCCAAATTGTATTTCGAAATTATGATCGAAATTGATACTGAAATCGAAATTATCGGAATTACATTTCGAAATCGTAATCGATGTCGAAATCGAAATGATAGAAATTATTGAATATTAATTTCGAAATGTAAATCGATTTCGAAATCTCAATCATCGAAATATGATTTGAAAATCGGAATTGTAATCAAAAGTATTAAAATTAAATTACAAAATCGATGTCGACATCGTAATCAATATTTGTGATCGCAAAATTTCGAAAAACTTCGTCAATTCACAAAATTTTGCAATCTTTCTGATATCTTCGTAATAATCACATTCGAAATGAAGCAAATTGTTTCAATTTCCAGACTTTCGAAATGAACGCAATTATTCGTTTAAAAATCATGAAACTATGATAATGATTCAACAACTGTTTCATACGCTCTATTTCTTTAATCTGACTTCATCCATCATGACAAATCTTGGAAAATAGTTGATAAAATCCGACCCCAAAAAAATTGTAGACAACCATATGATTCCAACTCGCAGTATTTTCTCAGGAGTTTAATCGACGCAATTGCTGAAAGTACGCAATGGAGTATGCTAATTTTTCGCCAGCAGAAGGAGATGGTATGTAAATCTGACCATTAACTAATTCTCTGGAGGTAAAATTGCACTTGAGGAGCGACTGGAAGAATGGGAGGGAGGGAGACAGCTGAGAGGGTTGGGAAGAGACTTCGAAACGTGAAATTGATTGACGCGAACACCTATGGTAGATTAGAATGGGACGGAGTAAAATAGGTTAGAACACGGAATTCCTTTCTGACGTGCTAATGCGGACCGCAATCACGATGTTTATTACGATGTACTTCACTCTGCCATCTACAATGCCAATGAGTCTCCTTCGGGATGATACCATTCAGGACGGTGGCAGTATCCACAGCAATTTTGGATAAATCGATATTTATCTCGTCAGATATCTCTCTAAATTCAAAATGGCGGCATTTTAATGATTTTCTGGTCATTTCCCGGTTCTTTCAAGTCGTTTCGCATTTACATGTTGAGGTGAATTAATGAAATCTGCCTTTGACTCGTATGTATTGTGATAGAAAAGAAAATTATTGTTTACCCTATTTTGTCTGACAGTTTTGAAGTTAAACACATTTTTTAGAATTCCTTATTTTCTCGAGTTATAGAACATTGGTGCATAAAATTCTGAATGATTTTTGAAAATCCTCTAAGAAATTTCTACAATTCGTGAATTCTCAAGAAATTTTTCGTAATTTCCGAGTTATTAGAGAATTTTTCGTTTCAAAATACTATGAAAATTTTTTCGGAACTTGAAAAGTTCTACGTGAATTTGAAATGATATATTTCCAAAAACTTGCAGATATACTGAAAATTTGAAAATGTTGAAAAATGAGAGAAAAAAAATGGAAAAAAATGTGAAAAAAATTTGAAAATGTGCCAAAATCTCCGAAATGAACGCAAAGTCCGAACTCTAGAGATTTCTGACAAATTTTTTCAGGTTCTTCAAATTGGGAAAAATTTTCCTCGAATTCGAAAAATTACGAAAAACAATTGTGAGATTTATTCTTTTTTTCAACATTTTCAGAGTGGAGCGAAATTTTCAACATAAAAAAGTCGAAATTCTGCCTCATTTCCAAAAATCAGCTCCAAAATAATGTGTCACATGTTATGTAATGCGTACATTTTTACTTATAATTTCAGATTTTAGAATTTTAAATATAAAGAGAAATATAAATTTCAGGAACAATGTTTTTGGATATGGAATTTTTACATTAATTATTGTAAAATTGCATTACCCGATGTAATTCAAAATTGTCATTCGTAATAATTGTTTATTCAGGCCACTTTTAGCTCTCTTGCGACACTCAAATGAGCGTCGCAAGTATATAATTATAATTATATACTTTATATTACATAATTCACAAATAATAAAAAATATCTTCTTAATATTCATATAGGACGCCTAGATTTTTGTAGGATATAAAAGAAGGGATGCGACAGCATTCTGGGCTTTTTGTTTCTGACTTCCAGACGTGTAACACCTTTATTATTTCTTCTGGTTTATAAACGTAAATTCTCTTGTATCATTCTCGTTTCGAAAGTGTGTCGCGATTTGCGTTGTGTTTTAGGATAAGTGCGATATTCCGGTGAGAGTATACGTTCTGTAATTCTACTGTGTGAAATTAAATTAGTTCAGTACATTGTATAAAGAGAATTTTCCCCTTTTCCCTAAATCCACAAAAAGGAGGAACAGCGGTTAGAAGATAACCAACACGAGATTGATTATTTCCGATCGTGTTACGTCCACCGGGACATAACACACAATGCAAAAATTCCTTAAAATTTCCGAAGTATTCTAAAAATACTTTCAAAAGTCATGAAATCCTCGTTTGAATTTCGAAAATTTTACTGAAATTCACAAAGTTCTCCGCAAATTTGAATACCCATAGTCCCGAGTTCTTGCAAAAAATTTTATCTAGAAACAGTCTTTTCTAATATTTGGCAAAAAACATCAGAAAATTTACCAAGGCTGAGAAATATTTTCTATCGGGAATAATATGTTGCGCACCTGATAATTGAGCTTCACGACCGAAACCATTAGTTGAATACATCGAAATGATATGAATTCTTATGAAGTTTTCGACATTTGATTTTCTATTGTCAATACCAAGGCCAGAAAGTATATCTCATTCAGAATGTTTCATGTCGCTAATTGAACTTCATAGCTGAAAACGATGATTTAAAAGCGACGGATACATTTTCAAGTCTGCAGTGTATTCCTTGGCCAGTGAACAGAATCTCCGCAAAATGAAGAATTTCGGGAAATCGTTTCTGTTTTGGATACTTGTAGCAGGTGATTCATCATTTTTTTTTCTTAGAATTTTGAAAATGCGACATAATATAATTGCTGCAATCAACAGGTGAAAAACAATTGAGAGTCCAGACAATAGAGACATTTACAATGGAAAAAAGTGGAATTTATTTCTTTCACTCATCGAAAAAAATTTCGAACATCGTGTAAACTTGCAAAATTGTTAAATAAGTTCTGTTCCTATTGAATTTTCAACTTTGCACGTGGAAAAAAAATCTCATTTGTTATCTCATTTTTTGAAAAACAATGTTAAAAAGTGCCGAAAGATTTGCGAATTTTCAGATCAAAGCATCATGGCAAATTAGCAATGAATAAATTCAGAATACTTGACATGGAAATGTTTTACTCTTGGTAAATGTCAAGACTGTGATATTTTTTAAACATTATTCGGTCAAATTCGAACTATTTTCGAGATTTTGGAATAACATGAATCGCTCATTTTGAATCGGAAACTTCTGAATTGTACTTATTTGAATGTCTAACAGGTTTATGTGTCACTACGAGTACCTTGGGACAACCTATCGATTCCGAATCGGATTTCTTTTTTGAGGACGGTAAGACCATTTTTCCGTTTGGTTAATAAGATAAAAAGCACTCAGCGATAGAGCACTCGATAGAATATCACATAAAACTTGATAAAATATGAAAAAATATCAAATGTCGTATACATCGATGATAACGAATATCGAAAATATCGATAATATCCGACATCGATAAAAATCTAACATCGAAAAAATCGCATATCGATAAAAATATAGAATATAAAAAATCTAGTATAGATAATATCGAAGATCTAAAATATTGCATATCGAGAATATCGATATCAGATATTCGATATTCGATCATATCGATACAATATCAACAACTCCAATTTTTATGTTGTAAATGATTTCAGATCACGAAAATACATCGAAAAATCATTTTCTACTATCAGAAAATGATGAAAATCTTGCACTTGATGGCAAAAACAATTCTCTGAAAGAGTATTACAAACCAAATCAGAGTTATGATCGTTTTCCGGAAGATTATGACAATGACGATGATGATAATGATCAGTTTGTAACAGACGAACCATCGAAAAATCATTCTCCTTCATCAAAGGATCAAAGTGATTCACCAGAGAGTTACAATGATTCGTCAACGCATGATCATGATCAATCAACGGAGATTGATGAAAATATAGAAAATGTATCCAAAAATCCTCACCAGTCATCAGAAAATGGTGAAAATCTTGCACTTGATGGCCAGAACAAAGAGGAGTATTACAAATCGGATAAGAGTCATGATGATTTCCCGGAAGACTACGACAATGACAATGATGACGATGAATTTGTAACAGATGAACCATCGGAAGACCATCATTTCGATCAATCAATTGATAAAAACATATCAAAAAATAATCATCATGTCCTGACTGATAATGACTCTTCAAATTTCCGTCAAACAACAGAAGTTTCTGAACAGTACGAATCAAATCCCAACAGTAACACTGAATCTTCTGAAAATCACGATGACCAATCAACGGATATTCCTCAAAACACATCGAAGAATCATGACGAATCATCGGAAAATGATTATCGTTCGCCAGATGATTACGATGATCATTCAGAGAGTCACGATATGTCATGGAATCATGATCATTTGGAGTATGATGACGGTCCACCGGCAGAGGTTTACAAATTTCCACCAGGAAACAATCATTCTTCGTCGGGAGATGATTTTGAATCATCATTGAGTTGTGAGTCACCAGATTTTTGCGATTTTTCCGATGAACAACTTTCGAATCTGGAGAGTGCAGTTTTTGGTCATTTACCTGAAGTCGAGACTTTGGATTTGTCGTACAACCAGCTTGAAAGCGTCAACTTGTGAGTACGCAAATATGATAGTAACGCGTGGAATAAAAAATGGAAATAATCTACGACTTCAATTTTGATGATGCATCAACTGATGATTTACTGAATGATTCATGAAATGTATGTTGAACTTTACAGAATGACCTTCTCTCGTTCGCAAAAATTGACAGATTTATTTTTTACTGGTAACCGAATTTCAAAAATATTCAACGAATATTCCGGAGGTTTGCCATCGCTCAAGTTGCTTGATCTTGTGGACAACAAAATTGAATTGCTGAAAACGTGGGTGTCTTGAAAATTTCACGGGATTAATTTCGAACTGAAAGATCGAAACTGAAATTTCAAAGATTTTCTCTACCTCGAAAATAACTTGTATTTACGATATTGTTCAATCAGACAATCAAATGTTTTCTACTTGCGTAACCAATGAAATTTCTTTTCATAGCACAACTTTCAACGGTTTGAGCAACTTACAAGAACTGTATCTCTCTAATAACGAGATTTCAAATATTGCTGGGTACTCTTTCGCTCATTTAGAATCGTTGAGAAGTCTCTCACTCGAAAATAACCACCTCACAGCAATATTTACGTAAGGCATAACTTTTTTTAGTTAGAAACTGCAAAGATTCCTTCTTTCTAAGTAATTTTTTTTTTAACAGTCGAACATTCATCGGTTTGATCAACTTACGACAGTTGCATCTGTCGAATAATGAAATTTACTACATTCATCCTAAATCTCTTGCACCTCTAACATCGCTGGAAAAACTTGCACTGGATAACAACCACATTTACTCTATAAGTGGGTATGTAGCCTTATTTCATAAGTTTTCGCTATTTTAGTACATAACCATAACCTCCTCAACCTAGCGTGGAGACCATTATTTTGTCGATCGAATCGAGCTGATCAGGGTGAATAGATAATAAGAATTTAGGGAATTTTCCCCTAAATTTAGGGTTTTTTCGGACTTTTAGCAGGCGTTTGAGTGGGGCAAATTTAGGAGGACGATGTGTTCAGCAATTTCAGAAAAGTTTGAGGAAATTTTCCGAAAAAAATAGATATTAATATTCAGGTTTTTTTTAAATCATATATCGAATAAATCTTCAAATTTTGCGTATTCCGAGAATTGTGAACATTTTCAATCCAAGATTTTATATTCCAATTCTTCGAAAGTCAATACTACCAAAAATCTTGAATTTCAACGTCTGAATCTAAAATTGTTGTATCACGATCAAACATTCTAGATTTTGAATTTTATTTTCATCAAACATCCATCGTTAAAAAACGTCGGAAAAAATACGGCTCCAAGGGAAAAATGGCGCTCTATTCAGAGGGGGGGGGGGGGGGGGGCATGAACCACCTGACAAAACTGGTTTGTTTAACATCGACTAAAAATTCCAAAATGTCTCCAATCTACATATAATTCATGTTGTGTACAGGGAGACACTTGGTCCTTTGCCCAACTTGAGAAGTCTGAATCTGGCCAGCAACCGCATTTCAATCATATTTCCTTACACTCTTCAGAAGCTGACATCATTGAAAATTTTGTCACTTAAAAACAACTTGATCACGGAAATGAGACTGTTCGTATCACAATTTCTATGCAATTTCGTCTTTCTTGAATCGAATGTCTACAATCATTAATTGACATGATTTGAAAATTTTCGATATTTTTCATATTTTGGGAAATCACTGATTTTATCGGAGAATCAAGAAATTTCAGAACTGTTCAAAAATGAAAATTTTTCGAGTCTTTGAAAAAAATGGAATTTTTTAGAATTTCATTCCGCGGAAATCTTCAATTCTTGGTTTTTGACTTATTTTAAATGTTTGCTAAAATTCACAATAATTGTATGTGTAGATATAATCATAATTCAGGTTGTGATAAGACTCTGATAGCAGTAAATTGCGATAAAAATGGCCGAACCGTAACTTTTAGTGCAATTCGTCGACAAAAGTAACAGATATTATCACTGGCATCGGTAAAAATTCATGAAAAAATTCAACAACAGTAAAATTTGACTGAAATAACAATTCACTTTAAAGAATGTGAAAAATCTGAAGTATAGAAATTTACCAAAACCAAAAAACCATTTTTTTTACCATATTTTACGTTCCACAGAACAGAATTCGGTCATTTGCTGAACTTGACAAAGTTGGACTTGTCTTACAACAGAATCGCAAAAGCTGACGATTCTATTTTCGAAACTTTACCCCTGCTGAAGATTTTCAAAGCTCGGAACAGCAAAATCAGTACAAACTTCTGGCGACTTCAATCGCCATTTTGCAATAATACACAGTTGGAAATTCTTGACCTAAGAAACAATATGATGGACGATAAAGTTCCAATTGGCTTGTTCGATGGAGGAAGCGGAAAAAAGAGAATTTTTTTGACAAAAAATGCCTTCACGAATAATTATGTTAGTTTGTAGAAAAATAGTGGATTTTATTTGTAGATATTATTGTCATTTACACAATTTTTTGTATTTTTTTGCAGAAAAAATTAATGAGGGAGCACTTGGCTCAAAAGAACGGTATGGTCAGAGTATTCTTCTAAACGGCTTATCGCGGATCATCAGACGGAAAACAAATGACAAAAATGTTTTTTTTGTCATTTCAATTTGGATCGAAGAGAATTTTTTTGTTAATCTTATTTTGCGATAAATTTTGCTTTTTTATGTAAAAAAAATGGCAAATTTGCTTTTTAACGCAATAATATTTATATCGATAATATATCGAATCACAATCGACTATTGAAATTATCGATCCACTATTATTGAGTTTTTTCGAATAATCTTGTCCCCAATTTCTCCCTGACTTTCCAAAATAGTCAATGACGTTTTGGAACTTACTGCATTGCAGTTCCGTTCAATTAGTTAGAATATTATTGTACAAAAAATACTGAATGTCTCAAATCCCTAAAATCATCGAAAAACCACCGCTGATTGTAGAAAAATAACGGAAAAGAGTTTTCGTGAATATTGACAACACCGCCGAAATGTGAAAAACGGCGCTATCTGGCACAAGCTGGCAACACTGCACGAATTCGCGCCGGAGCAGTCTCCCATCCCCCCGCGCTCGCCGCGACCGTTGGAGTCTCCTCTTCTCCCATGCCCCTTCCGTCCGTTATAGTACTGGCCGTTGGGCGCTGGCTCGCTTACTCCAGTGTCTCCAGTTCAGTTGAGTTCAGTCCGCGTTTCTCTCCCACTTAGTGCGCGCGGTCCGGTGTAATTATTCAATTTTAAAATACTCTAGTACCTCTCCTCCCGCGCTCACTCCAACTGTTGGCGTTACCCCTCCCCCCCCGCACCCCTTTCGACCGTTGGCGTTATCCCTCCCCCCCGCACCCCTTCCGACCATAGAACTGGCCCGCTCACTCCTGTTCAGTCCGCGTTTCTCACTGTTTCTCACTCAGTGCGCGCGGTTGGGTGTTATTTAATCACTCGATTTCGCGTCTCGCCTTCCCCCGCGCTCAATCCGACCGTTGGCGTCCCCCCTCGCCCCGCGCCCGTAATATGTAAGATTACCTTAAATTACCGTAAGTTACGGGTGAGTTTACATCCCCAGTTCTAATTTGCAAGGTAAAATTAATTTTAAATTTATTTAAGTAATTCGTGAATATTGAATAATGGCGAAAAAAAAATCTGTTGACTATATGGTTATTACCCAATTTCGCGTTCCCCCTTCCCCCGCGCTCATTCAGACCGTCGGAGTAGCCCCTCTCACCACGCCCCCCTCGGAACGTTAGTGCTGGCCCATTCACTCCAGTAACTAGTTCAGTGCGCGTTTCTCTCCCACTCATCGCGCTCGTTTCGGTGTTATTATTTATTGACTCGATTTTGCGTCTCCTTTTCCCGTGCTCCTTTCGACCGTTGGTGTTTCCCCTCCCCCCGCGCCCCTTCCGACCGTAGCGGCTAGCGCGCGTCTCTCCCCTTACCCCGCGCTTATTCTGACCGTTGGCGTCACCCCTCTCCCCGCCACCCTTTGACCGTAGCGCTGTCCCACTCCCTCCGTTCAGTGATCAGTCCGCGTCAGTCCGCGTTTCTCTCCCACTTGGTTCGCGCGGTTCGGTGTTGCGTCATATAACTCAAAAATACATCGTTTTTCACCGGAAAAACTTTATTGGTCTATTAGTCTTATGATTTTTGCCCAACCAGACCTGAATTTAGTGCCGTCCGTCGTTAAATATGTCGAGATGTAGTGAAGTTCCTGGAAATCGTGACGGACGAAGTCGTGTGTTTTTCGCGCGTGACGGGTTGTTTTCGGGGAAGACATTCGATGATTTGCTGCGTATTTCGTGTTTTTTTTTTTCATTCCGGGACTTGAACGTTGTCGTCGTGTGATGAAAATTAAGAAAGTACGAAAATCTGAAGATTGGGAATGCTGAAAATAAGAAGATTGCAAATGTTAATTTTTGACGATATTGTTGACAATAATTTATTGCGCTGTGACAATGTGGGTTTTTTTGTGTATTTTGTTTTGTCACGAGATTGTTGTGCATTAATTATTAGGCTGGAATTGTCAATTTTTTCATCGCTTGGTGTGATTTGCGAACATTTTTTACGTTTTCAGTTGAATTGAAGAATCGTTTGCGATTTATTTGATATGCATACTGTGGGATTTTGCAGTGAGATTTTTGGGGTTGAAAAATTGATTAATTGGGTTTTGATGGACCGATAATGACGAATTACGAGAAAATGCCAGTTTGTGAAAAAAAAAACACTTATTTTGCATGGGAAAACAGGTTTGGAAATAAAGTTTATCCATCAAAAATAGGTGCATAATTGATCAACAAAATACAAAATGTTGATTATGATTTTTGTGTACATTAGTAATTTTTCACTATATTATATTGAAAAAGAAAGTAGAATTCACCGAAACAAAACATAATCGATTTGTATTGGTGATTATTTAAATTTTTTGAATCCATGTACATTTTAAAGCATCACCGTTCAATTTTCGGGATCGAAAATTTGTCAAATGTTGAGGTAGACTTATTGTTATATATTTCTTAATATATTAATTCAATATTCAGAATATTTTTTATAGCTATTGATTTTTTTTTATATTTTCTGTAGAAGACGTAATGATCCATTCTATCTTCAAATTCTTAATTTGAATATTTAAATAAAAATGAAAATTTGTCTGTGATTCTGTTTCTCTTAGTTTTTTCAGAAAAAATCTTTAAATCGACTAAATATCTGAGAATAGTTTTTAAAGAACTCGAGAATTGTAAGGATTCTGAAAGTAATAAAAATAGTAGGTATTTTTTAAATTCCGAAAATTTATAATTTCTTATGTATAATTTCAAAAATTTCGGAATTTCGAAATATTCGTTAATTTTGAAGAATTCATAAATTTTAAAGAATTCAGATATATTATAAAACACATAGGAATAGAAGAACATTGTTGACATTTCTGGAAAATTATCAATGCAAAAAAATACAAAATATTTCAAAATTCGCAAAACTTCAGAAAATGTTGAGATGTTTGCAAATTGTAGAAAATGAAGAAACGTTATGTATGCCTTAAGTGCAGCCTACGAAGACGATATTCAATTTAACTTGTGTCGAATTGTTGTGTTTTCTTTGCATCGATTCAACAACTCAATTTATCGTCGAGTTCCATCGGATATATTATATTAAAAATTTAAAAATTCCGATAATTATACATTTCTGAAATTCGTATAATTAAAGTATACATTCGATGATAATTCAACAAGTCATATATTTAAACAGCAGAATAAGACATTAAAGATTATTAATCCGAAGCTTTGAATGTATCGGATTTCAGAATTTTTGAAAAATTATCATCAATGTCTAAAAATCACTTTGATCCAACCAATAATATTAGAAAGGCGAGTACCTACTAAAACAGGAATTCCGCTGTGTATAAAAAATTGATATACTTTTTAAAAGTTTTTTTTATTCCGGAAAAAACCATTGCTCCTGCTGTTTGTTGTCAAAACACTCATTTTTCTACTGCGTTAAAAAAAAACTCGTACAATGATTGCAAAACTCACCTATATCTAGATCGAACGATTTCTTGATGTTCGGAAACTATATATTCACTGTCAATACGCTTCAGATTATCCGAAAAACTTTTTGTTCTACGTGAAACTCCATACATACACTTTGTTATACCTTGCCTAACGATTTACAGCCCCGCGAAAAATTTTCTCAGTCCAATCAAGCGCTCGCGCGAAAAAGCTTTTGCCGAGAATTTCCACGCTTCCCCATCTAAATTGGCTTTTTTTCCACCGAAAATACGATGGCAAAAAACGAGCGGACTTTGTTACAAAACCGATAGGATTTTTCACTAGAAAAAATACTGTGTAACCATGTATATGGGTATATTTGAGGAAAAATACGAATTTTTAGAAAACAAGTTGACATTAGAATTACAGTACAGCATTGGCATGTGATGATCAGAGCGATATGGTGATTTTATATATTTTCATTTATATCACAATTATTGGAATTATTATTATTTATATTATTATAATTTTTTTATTCGAATTCACAAGCTATCAATAGCCTAATATGAAAATTTGAACGGGATGGAAATACCACCAATTCATTTTCAAGCGGAAAATGTGTTTTACGCTAAAAAAAATGTTCGCCTAACGCCGGGGGCGAACCCAGGACTTCGCGATTACATAGTGAGTGCTCTACCACAGAGCTACGCAAGGTCAACATGTGGAGAGATCCTGGGTTCACCCCCAGGGTGTGGAAAGAATTTTTTTTCTGGCAAACATATTTTTCGCTTGGAAAATTGTTTGGTGGTATTGACGTCTAGTTAGAATTATTTTCATTTTGCAGTATTAACATTTGTCGGATTTATCATCAAAATTGAAACTTTTTTTCTATGTTTTGAAACAATTATCAAATTATGTCCATAAATTTACCTCATTGATATAAGTTTTTGTAATGATCGATTTTCGAGATGCTCTCCCCTCCCCCCTCCACCCCCTAATAATTCTTTTGGATCCACTACTGACTTGAATCTCATCTTTTCAACGATACACTTCCCATTCAGGAAGACTAATCTAGTCATTAAGTCATTTTCAGCTTGAATCCTCGCTTTAAGCCAATTTCAAAATTTCTTTCAAGGCATTATAAGCCACCCCCCGGAACGTATTCGCCCCTAATGACCGATTATCGTCCGTACCGTGCGCACCTAACAAATCGAGCGCGAGAAACTCATTTGCCAGAAACCTATCCACCTGCTACTCTCCATTATAATAATTATTATCGTGGCTTGCGCGATATATTAAGCCGGATAATGTACTTCGCTGCGGAACCTCATTGTTGGATTGCATCGAAATATTGATTCTGAGCAATTTCACTTGTATTACTCTCCCTCCGTGTAAAACTGTAATTATGTACGGGATTTTGAGTTCATAAATTTCAATTTCGTTGTTGTACACGAGAGGTGAATTTCTGCATGTGTTCTTGTATTTGTTGCATGTTTTTATGTTGTGGTTGTACGATTTGAGGGACTGAAAGATATTATTTTTCGCATGCAAATTTTCGATTTTCTTCGAAGAGTTTTACTCTTACTGATCATCATGAAATTTCATGAAATATGTACACAAGTTTTGGAAATTTTCAATTCATTTTAGAACTGTTTGTATAACTCACATTTTTATTGGATGATTTTTTTTAAGATCCTCAGAAGTTTTGATATTTCAAAAATTATGCAAGTTTCGAAGATTATAAAGGTTCGAAATAATCGAGAAAATTCGAAAAATTCAGAAAGATTTGAGGAGATTCATAAATTTAGACTGATATAAGTGCTGAAAATTTAGTAATTTCGAAAACTTTAGTGATTTTTAATATTTTATCGTAATTTTGAAAATTTCAAAAGTTTTACAAATTTCGAAAATTGCGAGAATTGCAAAAAATATTCATTACTTTAAAAATGTGGCGATTAAGTTAATTTCCGAATCCCGACAATTAAGAAAATCTCGATAATGTTATTTGATTTACAGAATTCTGAAAATTCTCAGACTTGAGAAAATTTCGATGATTTTGTCAATTTCGAAAATACTGTGAATTTCGAATATTTTGATGATTTTGTTAATTTTAAGTATCCTCAGAATTTCAAAGATCTTGATTGTTTTGTTTATTTCGAAAATCTTCAAAATTTCGGGAATGCCAAGAATCGTCCAAATTTTAAGACTTCTGGTAGTTTTCTAACATCAAAAATATGACGAAAATTCAAAAAAATGTTTATTTATGTTTATGAATGTGGAAGATTCGGAGATAAAAATTCCAAAAATGTTGAGAGTTTCTAGGATTTTGATAACACTTTAGAATTTTTAGAATTTATCAATTTTCGTTTCAATTTTAAGAAACTCGGAAAAATCCAGAAAAAATGTCAACAAGTTCGAAAAAAATTTCAACATTTCGAAACTTTCGCAAATGTTAAAAATTTTGAGAATCTGGAAAATCTTCAGAATTTTGAAAATTCTAAAAATAACTGACATTAACAGCATTCTGAAAATTTTCTAAAATTGAAAAATTATTAAAATTCGGAAAAATCTAACCGTCCGTCAAAATGAAAATAATTTAAAAATTCTAAAGTCCTGACAATTGAAGCAATTACGAAAATTAAAATGATTTCGAATATTCCGTCATTGTATTTTAAGTATTTCGAAAAATTCAGTTGTTTTGGTAATCTAGATATTTTTCAGAAAAATAGTAAATTGATTGATCAAATTTTATTCCTATTTCATTCTCAATATGCTACTGACAGACATTCTTAGAAAATTTCCAAAATTTCATGACTCCAAAATTATTTTTAATCTTTGGATTCTCAAAAAGTCAGCAAACTCTAAAAATAATTGTCTGCATAATGCAGAAATTACTTCACAGTATCTTACAAGAAATGATAAAATTTTCGTAAATGATGAGCAATTTGTTGAAACTATC
>JAPYZK010000959.1:0-20843 GCA_030522785.1 Platygaster equestris | reverse complement strand
TCTCATCTCAGAGTTGCGAAATCAAACTTCAAACATGAAATTTCGAATTTGAGTTCGAACTTGAAGTTTCCAAATGAAAGTCCAAACTTGAATTTATCGATATGAATTTCACCCTCGAAGTTTCGAAAGTTCGTATCGGCCGAATTCGATCAATTGGGCGCAAACGGCAATTTTCTGCCTTAGGGCTTTATTGACATTTTCCACCGTAGGGCACAAACGGCGATTTTCCGCCCGCCTCGTAAGCACGGAAAATCCTAATTCCCGATAAGAAAAAGCACAAAAGACATTTTGAAACACTCCTTCCATATAAGGACCGAATAAATTATAAATATGTGATCAACTTCATTGGAACGTTTCATCCTTCATCCCCTAAAATCGAAAAATGACCCCACCATCCTCCAACCCCCACCCCCCACAAATTGAAGTCCAACCCACCAAAAACTCTTATCAATATCTCCGAACCAAGTGAGCACCTACCGCAAACAACCCCCCAAACTCTCAAAAAACATCGTAAACACTCATCTAACCCCATTTCGCGGCTATCGAATAAAGGGATCGCAGCAATTCCAGCGCCCTGCTATCGCTCTCTTCACTGACTGAATTCCTCGACTCCGCTCCAACAACCTTCTCGATATTCCTGCGCGAGGAAGACCGCTCAGTCGTCGACTTGTACCTCCGCCCCGTCCCACTCCGATAAGTCGTCACCGAAGGTTCCGTCGGGGTGGTCGGCCCCGGGGATGACGCCCTTGGCCTCCCAAGCGGCAACCTTATCCTACTAATGCCCTTGATAATCTCCGTCGACTCCGCCGCAGAGAACTCATGAACCGGTAGCCTTAGCAAGGCACTCAAAAGCTCCTCTTTCTCCTCCTCCATGGTCTTGTTTATAGGTCCGTCGCAATGGCTGATGAGCAGCAACACCAACTGTCTAACCGTCACATTGTTCTCCGCTTGCTCCATCACCTTCATCAGCTTGCTCGAACTCGTTTCGTTCAGTTTACCGAACATTTCTTGAGCCTTCACGATCTCGTTTTCCGTCACGTTCAGCAGGCTGTACTTCTGCGGCTGTGAAGTTCGCCCATCCGTCTCTGGTGTCGGCGTCGCTGTGTATTCCGGGGAAAAAGTGTTCAGAAGGGTGAAAATCGTTGGCGCGTCGTCGGTGGTGGAAGGCCAAGCGTTGGTGGCCAAACCTCGAGGGGTCACTGAATTTGTGACGTCGGGAGTTTCATTTGTTTGATACTCGATTCCGTTGGAGAAACCCGATTCCGCCGAGGAATCAGTCACCAAGCCTTGATTGATCCTCTGGGGGTCGAGGAAGACGGTGCTTTCCCAGAGTTGAGTGACCGAAGGCGAGGACGTCCAGTGGTTGTTGTTCTGTTGCGGATCAGGGTTCTCCTGCTTATAGGTGATGCTGTAATTTGGGTTAACACTGTTGGCTGGTACCAAGGATTCTTCGTTGTTTCTGGTGTCCACTTCGTTAACTTGCGCTGTATCCGGGTATCGTATTCTGAACGGTTCCGGTGTTGTCTGTTCTCTATCGTTGCTGAAAACTGGTGTAGATGATGTTGCGCTCGTCTGACCTTGACCCGGAGGTTCCAAATCCTTCTGGATCTTCCCCACTCGGATCTCGTTTTGGATGGGAGCGAAGGTCTCAGTCTCCCCATACGTCGCGGGTGTGGAAGACGCCACGTAATTGTCACTTATAGGTGTGGCATCGTGGGGCTTGACGTATTTTCCGTAGGGTTCCGTTTTGTTCTTCGGTTTACTCGAATCCGAAGGGAAGTAACTCTCGTAATTAGCGTCGGTGCTGTCGAAAGCGTTGTTCACGTGCTGGGCAATATTGTTCGTTTCATACTGCGAGCTCAGCGTTGATGTTGGGTACTGCGTTCCTGAATCAGAAGTGTAATCTTCCGTCCGCGTGGTCTCCGGGAGAATCGTGGTCGACTGAGCTCTCCTCCTCGCTCCGTTGACGTCATCCGAAAAGTCGAGAACTTCGTCCTTTTCCTTGGTAACTGAGGGATATTCCTCTGTAGTCGTCATGGCAACCATTGTACTCTGAAACTGATCGTTCGTACTCGGCGGCTCCGTCGGCCGAATGTCCGTTAAAACTTGTTTGAACGTCTCCGGATCCTGAAGGTACGCGGACAGTGCCTGTGTGAACACTTGGGCCAGCTCGCGCAATTTCGTACCGTTCGATTTCTTTCCCCCATTCAGTGGCCCAGCGCTTTGCTGTAATTCCAAGTCACTGTAGTCTTCGTTTTCATCGCTTTCGAACATCGTACCGTTGTATTCGAGAGCGTTGTTCAGATTGAACAGTTCGACGTAGGAGTTTATGGTGTGTCGAGTGAGGATGGACGTCGGCAGTTCAGTCGAGGCGTTTTCTTTCTTCGGGATGGCAACTTCCTCGTCATTTTGGTAGTCATCAGAGTTGTCGTTACTGATGTTGGTAGCGCTGGCGAAGTACACGGCCAAAGAGTGGAGCGCTGATGACTCGGGCCTGTTGCTTCCTTTGGTAGGCACTGTCCCTTGCAGACCTTGCAGCGATTGCAGCATACTCAGTGCGTGCTCTCGTTCATTCGGTGATCGGTTTTCCAGTGGTGGCTTTGGAGTCGTGTACGTGGTCCCAATAGAGGCTGTAGTCTTTTTCGGCAGATATGTAGCTTTACTCGTGCTCGAGGGATTCTTCGTAGATTTGTTTTGGTGACTTGGAACAGTGGCAGTGTAAACAGGGGATCTCGAGGTCAATGTGCTTGCCGTGGACGATGGGACGTAATTTTTCGTGAACGCAGTTTTTCCGGAAGACACTGGTAGTTTGGTGCTTCGTGCTGACTTTTCCGTCGTTGCGACCACGTAGTTTTGACGAGTGTTCGGTACACTTGGTGTAGATTTCTGGTTTCTCGGGGTCGTTTTACTCCCGTTATTCGGTACTTGAGCAGAACTTAGGGTGGCAGGTGTATTAGGGGAGCTAGTGTACATTTGGTTGTAGCGATTGGTGACGTCTTGGTTTTTTTGAGCTGACGTAGTACTGTAGTCATTTTGTGTACCGTACGTCTCTGGAGCGGATGTGGATTTCGAGAACGGAGTCGGTTGCTTCGTTGCATAAGTTTTCTGGGGTTTTACTATGCGCGGTGTCGTAGGCACTATTCTGGGTTTAAATATCGGCGTGTAAGTCGAGTCCGTAAACAGCGGGAAATCTTTTTTCGTGGTCGCTTGCATCAGACGCTCTCTTTCCCTGAAGGGAACAGGCGTGGCCGGTATCGAGGGAGCTCGGCTGTTGTAGTACGTGTTGAAGTTGCTCGAACTGAATGCTTTGTTGTATCGCATTCCTTGACCGAACGAAGCGCTTTCCGCTACTTCTTGATATTCTCGAGTGGGATTAGCGGTGGATGTTCTGAAGGTCGTGGTTTCTGTGTACAAAGGTGTAACCCGCGGGTTGGGTGGGTTGAAATTGTTGCGCGTGAAACTCGACGTCTTCGAATTGTACGCGCCCTCGTCCTTCTGCGCGTTCGTAGTCGCACTGTAGTAATCACTGTCCTGGAAAGGCCTGCTTTGTTTGAGATAATTGGAGTTCCGGCCAGAAAACTTGTTCGTCCCTCGGTCCAAATTGTTTTGCTGGCTGAATTTTTCCCTCTGGTCGAGCTGGTTTTGTTGCCTGTAGGTAGTTGGGTACGTCGTCGTGGGTTCACGGCGTTGGTTCTGCTCGTATTTGGAATTCGAGAATTTCGAAAAACTGTTTCGATGGTTGTTATAGTTGTTACTGTTATGATTGAAGGCTTGGTTTTGAGTTTTCTTGTCTCGCTGGTCCTGAATTTGATTCGGAACGACGAATTGGTTGGGGTAATTCAATCGACCGTTTTGTCGGCCATTGTAGTCCGAGTTTTCATCGGAGTTTTGGTTTTCCAAGTTCTCGCGATGGAATTCGGAGTTCATTTTCTTGAATTCAGCCCGCCGTCTTTCTTCTTCGGCGAATTGTTCCGAGCTTTGTTCGTACAGTTCTACCGATTTGCTGCAGTCGACTTTGAACCACCAATCGCAGATAAGTTGAGATTGTTGGAAAATTGTGCCGTTGGGACAGAGGAATGATATTTTGCGTCCATTGTCGCATATGTGGAATACCTAGAAAGAATTGGGGTTGAACATCGTGTGATAGATTCAGTATTGATGATGTTTATCTACTTACTTGACAATTCGTTTCTAAGTCAGCGAAGTAACCACCTTTGAGGCCTTTGCAGGTGAATGACGTCGCGGGGATGTTGGTCAGAGCTGGGAAATCGACTCCGGGCTGTCCAGACACGTCTGCAAAAATGGTTGATGTCATTGATTTGAGTCATCTTCGGTATTTATAGACAGTGTTAGAGAAAAGCTGCATGGTTTTGAGAACATGTAGTTATATGCGTATAATTTACATGCAATACGAAAGTAGGAAGATTAAGTATGTCAGTACCAGCCCCTTTGATCCACTCCTTCAAAAGATCCTCGTTTCCAAAGAATACTGGGAAGAATTCGACAGGATACTATTTTAGTATTACAATGTTAGTCACAGAGGAATTAGTAATCAAACTACGAATGAACCTTGGTACACTTGGTACTCGCCATTCTTCTCCGGCGCGAGTCTTTTGACAACGTCTTTGAACGCGTCCACGTCTTCATCAGAGTCTACCAAACTTGCGAGGTCCAGTTCCGAGAGGAATTCCGGTAGCTTCGTTTTGTCGTTATCGTCAATATTCTACAAAGAAGCGGAATGATATTACGATTTTCGTTATCCCTGGAGACGTCGAAAAGAGCATGAAAAATAATGATCGGTTCTTTGGTAAAGCGATCTTAAAAACGTCTCAATTCCGGAAAATTGAATTAAGAGGAAGTAGAAAAGGGGAAGAAACCAAAAATATTACCGGAAAAAACGAAAAATGTTCGAATCCTACAGATTAGAAAATTTTTCTAGAATTTTCTGAATTCATGAATCCTTCACAACTGTGAAATTTTCAAAAGTGTTTTTAATTCATAATTTTTTAAGTGTTTTAGTATTTCAGAATTCATCGAGTTTCAAATGTTTCGAAATTACGGATTTTTCAACATCTTTGAAGTTTCCATGTTTTTAATATCGAAAACACGAATTTCCGACTTTTAACGATATTTTTGAAATTTCAACGATTTCTCGTGATTTTAGAATCCTTACGGAATTTTAAAGGTACCCGGAAATTCTACTATATTTTCAATTTGGAAGATTTTCAGAACTTCCTGAAATTTTTTATATTTTTTATTATATTTTTCGTATTTTAACTATTCTATTTCGTTCTCCCAATTTTTCAACTGGTTAGGTATTTTTTATTCTGTTTTCAAATGTTCCGGTTAATTCAATTTTTTTTATGATTTTCAGTTTTTTTGAAATCAAACATTTTTGATATATTTTTCAAAAATATCCGTGATTTTTAATTTTCATAATGCATTTTCAACAGCTTCACCGATTATTTTAGGAGCTAGTCATTCAAGAACTAACGAATTTTCGAGAATTTGTCGAATTAATAAGTCCTCTGAAATCGTGAACTTCTTCGAAGGGTTTAAAATTTAAAACTTTTGCCAATGTGTGAATATTTCGGAATTATTTTATAGTTCTTATAACGGATTTTTCAACACACCAAATTTTACATATAACGAAGATTCACGAATTCTCAAAACAGTACAACATTCCTGAAATTTTCACAATTTTACGTACTTTCAAAATTCTCCGAATTTTTTAAAGTTTCAAAAATTCTACAATATTTTCGTTGTCTAAATTTTTTCCACTTTCAAAAAATTGAAAATTCTTCATGTATGATTCACTACTTCAAAAATTTTCAAAATCCATAATTTTGTCTATCTTTTTTTCAATTTTTGTTAACATATTTTATTTTGTTCTTTCAATTTTCTGATTTTTAAGGTGTATTTACTATCCCCTTTCTTGATTTTCAACTCCATCTAATCATTTTCATGTTCTCAAAATTGTTGGGGAAACGACTTATTTTTCGCTTCGCCCAGTTTCTGATCACATCTAAATTTTCGACATTCAGGCGTTTCCGAAATTCAAAAAAACCGTAAAAATCTCATCACTGGTTTTCTATACTTTTTCAATTCCGCCAGGAACAATGGAGGGTCTCTGAAGTATTTTTCGATGTCCCAGCCACCCACTTCCGTACGGAAACACGTCATATTTCTTAAAGCTCAATCTCTTACATCAAATTCCGCAAGAGCATATTGTTTCAGAAATAGATGTACGGCCAAATGTAAAACAAGATTCTTGGGTTTCCTAAGTTCACAGGCGTTTCCAGTGTCGTAAGATTCGGGACAAAGCTTCAATAATATGCTCCGCTCGAGGTGACTCTAGTTACACCTCGCATTTAGCTAATTGCTGGCTGGGAATTTGCGGAGGAAACGGAAGTAATGGGACGATATAACCTATTACGCAAGAATAAGCGCCAGCTTTTCTTTTCGACCGCTATACTCCAGTCTCCGGAAACGTCGGTGAGAAGAAAGGGGATCCTCTCTCGCACATACAATGTCACTTCTCTTTCCCGACTCTCAACATTCTATTCAGAGACATGTGCGAACCGGAGTTGAGTACGCTATTACATACTAACACGCAATCGGTACCTAATGCAGTCGTCGCTCTTGCGGAAGAAAATGATTTTGTATTCAATCAAGTACGTGCTTTTACTTTAGGTGCACTATATAGGGATTGCGGTACTTCAAATGTATTTTAGTGTATTGGGAAAAGTGGGGTGATCTGGGGAAAAATAAAAGACTTGTGAAACGGAATGGGGGAGGGTGGGGTTTTATGGGGATTTTTTTTTAAGGGGTGGAGGTGAGGTTTTGGGTCGATTATAGCTGTGGAGAAAAATTGATACAATTTGTAACCTGATTTTTGAAGGTTTCATGGTATTTTTATGGGAATTGTAGAAATTCGCATATTTTTTCTGAAATTGAGATTCCTTTTTTCATAAGCCCTGGTGGCATAGAAAAGAACGTAGAAAAACAATTATTGTTTTTTCACGTTTATCTGTTTCTTTTTTTTTTTGTAAACTGATCTCATTAATGTCTGTATCTTAATAAAATATCTAATTTCAATTATTTTCAATTATTTCTCAATTTTGGGGATTCTCCTAATTTCTTAAATTAACAATTTTTCGGAATTTTCAAAATTCATCGTTTTTTCAAATGAGATGTCAGAAAAAGTCGATGTTCTTTCTATTTTGCATATTTTTACATTAATCATTACTCTCAGAGTTCTGACAATTTTCGAATTATCTGAAAATTTTTCAATTTTTTTTATTTTTTGAATAACTCGAAGTCTTTGATTTTTTTCTGTTTTCTTTCCATTCTTTATCTCCCTTTTCAACACGCAAATAATTCCATGAAAGAAAACAGTTTCTAAGGACTGACTAAAAATTCTTTTTAATAAATAATGTTCTTTCATTCAAAACCTAATATCTGTCACCGAGTACCATTTCATTGTCAAGACAAAGTCATAAAGAAATAATACGGCAACATCAGCATCGGTCACAAAAGCTTGCTAAAAGCAAAGAAACGAGAAAAAACAACAGAAATGAATGATAGCTCTCGTCCTTGTTCCCCTGAAAAGCAAATATTTATTTTGCTCCTCGCTCCCCCTAGTTCATTAATATCCACGCTGCTATCATCAATATCACGTAGAATTGTTGAAAACAAATGCATGACTTTTATTCAGATACGTACATATTTCCCAAAGGTAAACTATTCGAGCAAATGAATGTATATCTTGAATTACAAACGACTCAAAGAAGATAACCTTCTTCCATCATCCAATCTATTGTATCTTTTTTATTCGTTGAAAAAAATGGAGGAATATCGTGTTTTTTTATATTTTTTCGCAATTAAAATATTGTTTTTGGGCCATCTGAAGAACAATAAAATCAGTAGAAACAAGTAAA
This sequence comes from Platygaster equestris, assembly GCA_030522785.1. Lineage (NCBI taxonomy): Eukaryota > Metazoa > Arthropoda > Insecta > Hymenoptera > Platygastridae > Platygaster > Platygaster equestris. The sequence continues at coordinate 12,903 of JAPYZK010000959.1, read as the reverse complement.
TACCGACGTTTCTGCAGCGTATTTTCACCACCTCAGTAACTGTACAATACTTTCACTAGAGCTTAACAAAATAAGTCTTCCAACCCTGCAAACAGCATTCTTTTATCCGAGCACTTCTATTATTTCGGTCAAAACTGTGAACCAATGGAAGCTCTTACTTGAAAAGAATTCGCTCGGTAGCTCAGTCGAGGGAACCTTAAGAAAACGCTCTGCAAATCTTCGCAGCTATTCTGAACGCGATGAAAAGTCGCGATGATAAACAAGGGAAGTAAAGGAGCAACTAAAACATGGAAGATCAATAATTGTGACGGGGAGTGTGAGCTTAAAAAATACGGAGCTTTTTTATCTGGCTTTTTATGTGCCAGCAAGATGTGTTATTGAGAAAAAAGTGTATTTTCATTTTGTACGTATCTGACGAACAAATTATATAATTTTTTTCATTAATTACTTACAGCAAGGAAAATTGAGAAACATTATATGTATTTCGTATCTATTTATGACTACTATGATTCAACAAAAAGTCACGCTTTTTTGATGAACGGAACTTGGTTTGAGAAAAATTCACGAATAATCTAGAAATTGGAGCTGGAACTGTATCATATCGTTTTAGAGCTCCTGTTTTGTAGAGTTGATACGAAGTTAGGTTTCATCAGACTGGAAATTTTCAATCTGCAGGGATTTTTGCAGCACAATGATATTTTCTCTTGAGGTTCGTAGGCATTGAGAATCCGTAAGAAACTTGACTTTCATGGAGTTCGTGACTGCACTCGGTGGGTACGTGCAAAAACTGAAAAATCTGGGAATGGTTATTTGAGTATGTGCAATTGGTGGAAATGAGGTTCATTTGATTTTTTTTCGTAATATGTGCAGTTGTTATTTTGGCAAGAATTGATGAAAAAATGGATCCTGAAAATAGTGGCATTTAGGAAAAATGGAAAATCAGTGTTCAAATGTATTATTCTATTCGATAAATTTGGATGCAGTATAATTTTCCAGCTATCTTCGAACTTCAATCAAAGTTTTTGAATTTTCAATGAGTATCATTCTAGGTTCTTGTTTTTTCATTCAGTTTTTATAAGTGCAGTTACTTTTTGTTTGGCTAGCTTTCTAATTTGTTGATTTTTGTCATTTTCATTTTTAGACTTTCGCATTTCTTGATAACAAAAAGTCTCTGAAACACATACTGTAGAATTCCATGATTTTCCATCCAATTTCCAAATTTGATTTTCCACGATCTGTAGTGAATGTTAATTTTTTTTAAACATTTTTTGAGCTGCCATGGTAGAGTTCCATTCCGAGAATTTTTCATGAAATTGACCACAGGACAGCCGTATATTTCATGAATAATTTAAAAATTTTTGTTTTCCAAGCGTAACTTATAGGCAATTTTTTATAATTCTCTACCGCCAAATTTGACGCTCTGAAAATTCGAAGGTGATTCAACGTTGAAATTATTATTTGCCAAATTTGAGGTATAAAAAATTTTGGATTTCCCAGATTTTTCAGCACGATGTTGAAATTCGTACAAATATCTGAAGACAATTCGTTATATATTTGTTTTATGAGAACATTCATTGATTTTCAAAGTTTTAATTATTTTTCTTAACTTTTTGGACTTTACAATTTTTACTATAGATCATGAAAAATAACATCCGATCATTCGAAAATAATTACAAATTTGATCATTAAATATTTCTGTTCGGTTGATTCATAATTTCGAATATTACGATCATAAATTTTTATACTCCTATTACTTCGATTATTCTTTCGTCATTTTGATTGATATCTAGATTTTTCTTTTTAAAATCTCTTTTGAATTCGCTTATTTTTGAGTTTTTATATTGTTATTCACACATGTCTCTTTGCTATCAAATTCCTCCAAATTTGAATTTTTACATTTAATATCGTCTGAATCATGAATGTTAATGTGCAAATTGCCCTACTCTCTACATTAATTTATGAATATCAGAATCGTCAACCATAGAATTTCATATTCTTAAATTTCACAAGGTCCCAATCAAATTTTCCAGTGTTCTCAAAATTCGTCTTCACGATTTCACAAATTTCGCGATGTAAATCCCAACTTCCGTGTTCCTTAAAGTTCAATTTCCTGATTCTCTAAGTCCTTACACACTAACCCTACAGAACACTCACTATAAGATACTATTATCAAAACTCCTATAATACGCTCCACCGCAGTGTTACACACTATTACGACCAGCAGTCTTCAATACTCTTATTCCATTCGATTTCTTCGCAACTTCGTCGCAATCGCGACCAATGTTATCCCAACAACGCCGCTGAGCAAACAGAGGACGACAATGACGCCGAGCCATCAACTAACTCATCCATGTGGCAGTGTCGATGGAAAAGCAATTCGCTACAGTTCGCAAGGTTCCGCGGGGAAAGGCTCCGGACAGTTAACCGCAGTCGCGCGAGGATCGTAAATAAATCGTGGGCTAATGCGGATGCGTCGGCCGTTCTCTAAGCAACAGTACCACCGCGCGGGCAAGCTAAATGTCATGCATCTCTCCGAATGGAACCCGACAGTTAAATGGCTTATTTTTGCGAACACGCGTATCATAGGAATAATTCACGTCCACTTTCGAAAAAGCGAAAAGATCCGAAATTGATTTTACACGTCATTTGCGAGCTAGGCACTTTGCCATTTTTCCGATTTCTCGGGTTATCGAGTTTTCGGCTTCTTCATTTGTCACGATTGTCTTCATTCGGCGAAAGTTTCAGTGAAGTATTGGTTTCAAAGTTTCGGGAGTATTTTTTGTGGGGTGGGAAGTCGAAGGGAACTTTGGTGTGGATTGTTTCGTGTACTGGGAAAATCTTCCAATATTGGTGTCAATGTCGAGATTTTCGTATCTGAATATATTTTTCACAGTGAACTCTGAGAGTAGAGCTGTTACTCATGATAATACTTTGCATTATACATGAACATCGGGCATGAGTTATCTGAAATATATTTTATCGTGTAAGTTACAAAATAGGAATTTCTTGGCTATACATTTTCATATTATTACAAAAGCCAGAAAAGAAATTCAACCTCGCGTTTCACCTTACACGGGCTTACACCCTCGCCCTCTCCAATTCCCCCTTGTTATGATCACGAGCAAGTTATCAAATCATATACAAGGTGCTGATACGAAACCTTGTAACTCTCTAACAAACTTGATGTTGAATTAAAATTAGCATCCCTAAAACTCCTAACACTGTATACGCCCAATCTTGTTCCTCCCCCGTTCAAACTTATCGATCTCCACTCGAAACAACTTTTCTTCTGAAATATCCACACTCTACCATTTCCGAGGGTCTCACAACAATCTACTTTTTTCTGTGCTATCATTTAAGTTAGGCCAGAAACTTTCAAATCGACCGTCAAATTTACTGATCACCTCAAAAGTGCACGCTCTGCAAAATATCTAATCGACTGTGACCCAACGATTGTAACACCGGACTCTTGCATATTCAGATGATGATACGCCATCGTTTATCGTAGGTATGCAGGCGAGAGCGTGTTGGGACGCGAGCCGGAATCGCAGATAAAAGCCACGCAACTTGCACAAGTGGGCTACATTGAATAACATCCGCGCAAATGTTATTCTACGCGTGAATAGGGCATGTTTCATTGATAGCTTATCCCCCAGAAATCGCGCTAATTTCAATACCCGGCCAGGGAAGACCCGCAACACATAACTTACGACAGCGATGCCACGCTCACGCCTTGTACGGGGTCGTGGTATGCATTAGGGCATGCTAAATTCGCCACGTGTCTGGGATCCTGAAGAAACGTGCGGTTACGTGAACTATATTAACGATTCCATCGATTCGGATACGTTGAGGGAATCCTTCGCTTTCGAGAGTGTGGGGTTATAAGTTTTAGAGAAAGATGATTTGGGTACGAAATAATGAATTTTTGAATTCGTGTCAATTTACATCAATTCCAAGGAAGAAACGTTTCCATTCAGGAATTGGTGATTCAGGACATTCGTAAGTTCGATTTTTTGTCGTTATATTTCATAAGCTTTTTTCGGAGTATTTCGAATTATGTGTTAATTTTTTAAAGTCATTCAATATATTGATCCATCAACTACATATTATGTTAATTTTTTTCGATTTTAGATATTATTTTTTTGTACAGTCCAATCAAACATTGTCACGTATGTTTTGAAGCTAACAAGCAAGTTTGTCGTGAGTAATGATATTATATGTGACACGCTTGGGGAAAAGGGACCTTTGACCTGAGAGTGAAAGTTTAAAGGAGAAGCGATCGCTGTTCTAGAGGTATACAAGCGTTTGTGCACTGTGTAGTGCCACGTAACTGTGTATTGAAAGCAATACCTTCCCTAATTTTCGACAGTAATCAGTTCTCATTCGAACTCCATAGAAGTTTACCTATCCTCTCGCCAGGATATGATCTTACGATGAAAACGTATGATTACGATAAAGACGATAAACGTATAATCTTACGATATAAAAATTTCGTCATATTATCCAAAAATCTGAATCCTTCAATTTCTGCAAGGCATTTTTTACAAGTCTACGAAAATTTTCATGAATTGCTCATTTACATTCATCAAACGTAATTTTATCATCCATGTAACTCCGTTTCTCATTCAAAAACTTCGAAACAGCTTGAACTTTTGTAATTTTCTCGCACTAGTTTGCTGTCTTCAGCATCATTCGATGGATTTCTCATTCTTTCAAGCAGTTTCTCCATCAAATCAAGATAACCTTGTAATCTAACAATGTAATTCAACCCTTCTTTGACTGAATCGAAGTTATCAGCTTGCAGAATGACAAATAAAGTTTCACAAAGAAACTTTTCCAATCTCCTGTTGAAAAACAGCAAGTTTACTTTTACGTACAAATTACGGAAGTCACTGCTTTGTCGCCAGATTACAATATCGCTTCCGATGGAGCGTGGAGAAGCTTTGCGATGAAATTTCAAAAATGTTTTGTAGGTTCTTTGCAAGCACAATTTTACAATGAATATCGGAAGACATAGACATGCTTATTGGGGAAAATAATGAAATTTTTACGTTCCAGCTCGATTGTTTGAGATGAATCTGTGGATAAAATTTGAAATGTGATGATGGATTCAACTTTTTTGGTTTTATATTGAAAACCAGTAGAAAATGGATGACAGATTATCAAATGTTCGAACCTCAAAAATGTACAGTGTTTCATTGCTTTTGGGAATATTCTCTTACCAGTTTTAGGAAATTTTGAGAATTTTTAGAAATTTCAACATAATTTTCGTTATTTGGTGTACTTTACGAATTCTCAAAGATTTCAGAATTTCGGGATTCTACACTATTTTCAAAGCTCGAATTTTCTTTCAGGATTTTCGGAATTTATAAAATTTTTTGCATTTTGATAGTTATCATAATTGGCAAAATTTTTTGGATAAAAAAAAACTTTTCACAATTTCCGAACATTTTCACAGTTGTACAGAAATTTCCACACTATCTGGAAATTTCTAAAATTTCCTCAAATTTACTGAAATTTTTTGGAACTTCTCAAAATTCTCGGAAATTTCTACAGTTCAAAAATTTTAACGATTCACAACAATTTCCGCGAATTCCCAAAATTTCTTAAAATTTCCAGAATTTCCAAAAATCATCAATTTTCTCGAAATTCCCGAAATTCTCGAAATTTCGAGAACTCTATAATCTTTCAGATACGCAAAAATAACAAAGTTCCCGAAATTCCTAAAAATTACCAAAATTTTGATAAATTCAAAAATTCTGGAAATGAACTAAATTTTTGAACATCAAAATAATGTCTAAACTTACAAAAACTTTCCAAATTTTTCAAATTTCTCGAACAATTTTCTCCTCAATTTTTCGTGCACTCAGAAGGCCATCTTTGTGCATTAGAAAAAAAAAATCACTTTGTTCTTCCATTTTTTCCGAATCATGATACACATCTACACTAGCTATAAAGAATTGAATTTTAAAATTTATTCTCTCCCAAAATGCGACTCTAAGATTCTATGACAAACAATTTCAAACTTTCTCACCTCCAGTATCACTCAACTTCCAAATCGTCTTCAAAAATCGCCACATTATTGCACCCAAGAAAAAAACCACTATTTTCAATACACATTCGAACAATTTCTCAACTTTCTTTGACCAGGAAAAATGTCTCCTCGTGGACGCAAGCCAATAAAGTAAGACCCTAAATGAAATTCAAGAACTGCGCAATTCTCGGAATCGCTTTTCCAGCTCGGATAAAACGTCGCTCCCGATTTGCCGCGAAGATTCGTCCCCGGAGAAACGTTACACTTGAATCCAACGCACCGCGCATTTGGCGCACTCACACGTACGACTCGGTAAGCCCTGCGTGATTTCGAGCCTGCAGAAGAGGATTCATTCCATAATAATGTTGCGTCACGGAATATCCCATTGTCTTGCCAATCTGATGAACGCCACCGGAAGCCAACGCTTTTCTCCAGAGATAACGCGGATGTGCACGCCGAAGGTACAGGGGGAAAAATGGAAGCGTGGAACTGAGATATTTTTCGAAAGTCCAAGTCACACTGATGACAATGCATCGCTTCGGCACTTCGAGAGTGTTTATTTTCATATTTTCGGAATATTTAGTTCGATGAAATTTGATAGGACGATTTTTACGAAGTCCGAAAAAATTGGTAACCAATAGACGATCAGAAAAAGGGTTTTCTGAGTTCATTTCGTGTTTTTAAGTTGATTATTTCACCAAATTATGTTGACGTGAAATTTTCAATGTTTTCCTTATTCTAAAAAAAAAAAATTGCGTAGGTTTACAGTATCAAGGAATCTAGACCAGGAATTATGTAGCTCCGAAAAGGGACGCAGCCCTCTTTTCGTTTGAAGGGTTATAAATTATTATCGATCTACTTTTAATGAGTTTCACTGGGGGAATAAAAAGATTATGAGTCTTACCTTCGTTTCGCAACGCACGGATAGAGTCGCAAGCACTGCCCCTGGAAAATGAATGGATCCATCAGTCAATGTCTGTAGTTGTGAATATTATTTTCGAACAAACTCGTGCTTTTAGTTGGCAGAACATCAATTCTCATCGCTCATGATGGTGAACTTTAATGCAGTTTTTCAGTTGAATTTTTCTTGATGGAGATTAAATTGGAGTATGTAGACTCGTAAGGACAGATTTGACTTGAAAAATAACATTCAATTGTTTGTGAATTTCATTGTTATCGAACAGGCTCGGAAACCTTCATTAATTCATCCTTACTAAGTCGCCTCAAAAATGTTTTCTCCGAGTTAGAAACTGAACAAAATATTTGAATAAATGGCTTATACGAACTTTACAAGGTTCGAAATTTCTTAGGAACTGAATCTTTTGAAATCACTCGAAATCTGAATGTTTTCAATATTGTCAATTTATCGATCTTCACGTACAAAACTCTCAAGGAATCAACATATTAAATTCTTGATTCCTCGATCGCGATTTGCATATCATCACATTTCTCTAAAAATATTACGAACTTCAACGTTCATACAGCTCAATTCCTTATACTCCTGTTTTCATCGAAAAATTCGGAAACTCCTTTCCATCGCAAAAAGTTTCACTTTCGCCGTGTGCCCCAGACAATTTTAAATTTTTCCTCTCTCAAGATATTCCATTTATGTCAGCATAATCCTGAGTCACGGTTTGTATCATACCATCCATGACTATCAGCATTTTAAAAAGGTCTTCGAATCTCACTCGCACTCTCAATATAAAATGACTTATTGCTCAAATATTCATCTCAAAAGACGAACATTACATCGATCAGAAGACCAGAAACTAATCGAAAGTATGAATCAAGAGTGTAAAGGAAGTGATTACATTCGCAAAGCAAAGGCCTGAAAAGGCGCCAGATGTAATACTCGTAGCTGGCTCGGCTCTCAAAGTGCAAAACTGAAATGCGTAAGAAGAACGCCTTTAAAATGTTCGCGGAGAGCATGGAAACGTATAACCTCACTCCTGTTATCAGTGCTTGCAGGCAATATGGCCGTTTTTCATGATTTTGCGGGTTCGTCCATTTTTGCCAATCAAGGTAAAAGCGATGGTAAATCGAGAGCAAAAACAGAAAAATAAATCGTTTCATACACATTTTGGCAATAAAAAATATTTGTTCACTACAAAAAACATTGAATAATCATAAATGTTCGGTCCTGGAAAAATTTGGAGCAATGCACCCCCAAAAACGACGACGAAAAATCGTTCCAGTCTTTTTATTAAACATGAGCACGTGCCACCCAGCGCTCCTTTTTTCCCATTTGAATAATATGAGACTCTTGCACGTTCTGGCTACGAATTTGTTCCTCTTTTTTTTATACGATACACGGGAAAAATCGGTCATATGGAAAAAAGTGTGTTCAGTAGCACTCGGCGTCGGAAATTTTTTTCTCTACTGCAAGGCAAATGAGAGTTTTAGGTGGGTGAACATCGTGCGTTGTTTGTACTGACAATGAGTTTTTAATGATTAGTTTGAAACAAAGAATTTTCAATTCAGATGAAATAACGAGTAGCAAATCTTAGTTTTATTAATTTTTATCTAAATAGCCAATTATGGTTTTTGCTGCCCAATTATGTGTACATAAATGTTCAGATCTTTAAAATTTAGGGACCAACAGAAAATTTTCCTTCGAATAGATGACTTAATAGAGGCATTTATTTGTTTTTCTTCCACGGGGTGCTCGGGGCAGGGATGGAGAAGAGGAAGAGAATCTTTAATGAGGGAATTCCTGAGAACCGGTTCGATGCGCTTCAAGCCGTGACCCGTTTTCCCGACCCGCACAACTTGGACTAAATAAACGTGACCACGGATTCTTTCGCCCCGTTAGCTCTCACGCAAACATTTTCGACCAAGCTCGTTCGAATAATGCGGAAATTATTTCCTCGATCGGGCGGAAAGTCGCAATGGGGCGAACATTTTTCGGCTCGCTTTTATATAACTTCGAGATCCAGTTGGAAAATTTCGGGATCCACCGCATAACCACTCAAGGGAGGATGGATTATCGCTGTTTTGCATTGAAAGTTCCAAAAAAGGCCATAGTGCGTGTGAAATTCAAATAAATATAAATTAAAATGAATTAATTAACATAAGAATAGCGATGTCTGGAGAAATATTTGATAATTATCGTTATGGACGATGAAATTGTCGATAATCATTGGAAAAAACATTTGACTGATATCTGGACTTTGCGATTGATTTGAACTTGAAGTTTCGGGAGGTATTTCAATCATGAAGTTGCAACATCGCTCTTCAAATTCGAATTTTTAGAATTGAACCTCCAACTTAAAGTTTTGAAATCAAACTTCAACTTAAAGTTTGAAAATTCAAGTACAAAATCGAAGATTAAGAATCGAACATCGCACTTGAAGTTTAAGAATCGAATTTCATACTCGTACTTTAACTGCCAAAAGTGAACGTTTCACTTAAAGGTTCCGAATTAAACTCCAACTTTGAACTTACAGAATTCAATTCCGAACTTGAAGTTTTCCACATGCAACTTGGAAACTTCGAGTTTAGTAATCGGACCTTAGTTACATAGAAACTTCAAGTTAGAAGTAAAATTCCGAAACTTCATGCCTGAAGTTGGATCCGGAAAGTTCAAACATTTAGGACGTTAAAAGTTCAATGCCGACACTATCGGCTAATTTTTAACCTTGTTAATCTCGAATCAACAATCTCTGACATGAAGTCCCAAATTTTGAAAATAATCAAAGTTCGAAGATCGGAAATTTGCAAATTTAAATAGGTAGGCTAAAAATTATTTTAACAAAAATATACGTGTGGACCACTAGACTACGATACCCCCCCCCCCCCCCCCCCCCCACCCAAAAAAAGAACAAAGGGAGAGCGCCAAACCAACCACAAACCCCCCCCCCCCCCAAATACATCAATGAATGATAATAAATGATAAAACAATCCCCCGAATTAACTCCCGATATCGTATATCGTCTCCTCCGGACGCGAAGAATGTTCATCCCTCCACGTTGGCTCGGCCACGCGGAAAACCAGTAGATTTCCCGGGCAGCTATAGCAATCAAGGCGACGAGCCCGATTCCCAGACGCCATATCGAGATAACGGCCGTGAAAAAGCGCGTCTCTCGACGAGCTAAAAGATTGCAAGCCCCGTGTAAAATTAGGTTTGGCCGAGACTCCCGAGAACGTATTTCACCGAAACGGAAATAAAGTGGATCGGGCGAGATAAAAGCAATATTAATTCTACTCGAAAAGTGTTTTACAATTCTGTGCTTACTCAAGAGGCTTTTCGTTTTCTTCCCGATAAGAGGAACTTTACGATGGAAAAAATACGGTGGAAATTGGCAGTCCGCATTTTGCATTAAACGACAATTTTGTGTACCATAAAAGAAAGTATAATTGTGTATGATGTGACGGATTTAACAGAATAATTAATTTTAGATCTTTCGAAGCGTTCGGTGTCTAGAAACACTTAATTGGGATAATGAGAATTGAATCCAGACTAATCGATCAATTAGGATATCCACTCGCAGCGTGTTTCAGACAATGAATCATTAATTATTGTATTCCACTCGACCCGGTGCATTATCCGCGTTCCTAGTCAAAGCCGTCTCAGGCACGAAAATTCACGCGATTTGTGACAGTTCGTCGATTAATCTTGTTGGAGCAATCGTCACCAAGGGACAGTTTCGATAGACTGTGATTTTTTGATAGATTTTGGGAATATATTTTGCAGAGTTGAGCGGTACTGAGAAGATAATGGCGAATTCTGAATTGAATTAAATTCAGAATTCGTTAGTCTTTTGGTACTGTTGAAACCACGATATTTTTTCGAATTTTGGGAACATTTTTTGAATTGCCGAAAATGTAGAAATTTTATCTATTTCTGTTATTTTTCGAGTTTTTTGATGGTTCTAGAGATGTCATCAAAATTTGTTTCATTTTCAGAATATTCTAGAATTATCGAAAATTATAAAATTAATCACATTTTCGGAAAGTTCATAAGTGATTCCAAAAATTCACATGAATGTTAAATCTGGCACTTTGTGCCTTTTTTTAGGATTTGAAAAACATAAGTGTAATTTTTGTTGTATTCTTAAAATCTAAAAACCTTTCGTGCGGATTTCTCAAATTTTCAATGAATTTTAGAATCCCAAGATTTTTATCTTTATTCAAATAATTTGAATTATGAAGAGAACTTTCGTCACGACTCAATACTTTTCCCTCCTTATTCTGCTTCGTTTTTTTCCTCGCATTTTCCACATTCATTATACGTTGAAAAGAGCGATTCTCCAGCACCGCCACAAAACTCTTTCAGTTATACGTACACTTATTCGTAGGACATTCTCGCCCCTCGAGAGCCGTATCGTTATACGGACCATAATAATGCGACGAAATCAACGATTCTGCGGCGGGAAATTGTCCTTCCTTTTCGCGCCGACAAAATAAAAATCTCGTTTTTGTCTGCCGCACCCTCGTAAATAAAAATGCTTCCGATGAATACAATGCCGCGTTGAATTCTCTTCATTCCCGAGTTAATATTGATTCTGCTGCAGTAATTTCTCGGCAAGTTTAGTCGAGTTTGTTCATGAAGTTTCGGCGGAGGCAAATATTTCACGACTTGGCACTATACTCTTCGTCAATTGACGCTTGTTCAAACTTCATTTCGATGGATACATTCGTCGAAGTTTCGGCTTGCGTTAGAAAAAAGTTTCCTTATTTTGTTGGGGATAGTTAATGTTAGGGAAGGTAACTTTAGTTCGGAAAGCGTGGAGTATTCGATACCTGCGGTAATTGGAGGTGTGGAATTGCATATCCGGAAGCACTGGACTATGAATTTTCTAACTAGATATATTGTAATCGATGTTGAGTTCTCGGAGTATCGGATAATCAAATTGGTTGGGAACAATTATTTCATTAGTGAGACATGGACAGAAGGATATTTCTGAGGGTTTTTTATAAATTTTCGATGATTTTTTTCGAGTACTACAATTTTTCAAATAGGGTCTACAAGGTTTTGGGAATATTATTGGCAAATCTCTTGAAATCTCTAAATTAAATCTTCAAAATTTCAGAGTTTTTGGAACTTCACAGCATCTGAAAATTCCAAAACTTGACGACCTAAAAAGTCGAGAATTTTCTTGCGACATCTTTGAGATTGTTGAGAACTTTAAAAAAAAATTGAGAAACTTTTGAAAAAATGTCAAAAACATCGAAAAATTAATGACGAGCGATGAAACGGCCAAAATATTGCACATGCGTATTATGAAATGACACTTCATAGATTAGAAACACAATAATTTTTGAATTTTTTAATCTCTCGAGTTTATGGGTTTTCAAATTCTCTAAAACTGAACAGATTTTGGAATTTTCGAAACTCTAAAAATCTCTACATTTGACAACTTCTCTAACTCAATATTGTTCAAAACTCGGAGCTTCTTCTGGATTCCCCAAACCTTTACGACAGAAAATTGATGATGAACGTTCTAAAATGTTAGTAAAACATTGAAAAAAATAAAATTGATCACAAATTTGCGAAATAATCGATGTTCAGATCCTTTACAACAGACTTGCAATAGGGAAAATTGAATAATGCATCAATCTTCCTTATAAAAATGAAAGAATTTCCGGATTGAAGACTCAAATCATAACATTATAAAATTTTCAAAGTTCCGATTCTCCAAATTTTTCTCTTGCTCGAATCATTCTATGTTCAATAAACCAAGTAAGAAAGAATTCCATACGGAAAAAAATCGAATATTCGTACTTTAATAGCAGCAAATTTCAAAATTTTTAAGCAACCGATTTCACTCAGTAAAAAACGACTCCTGAAACAGAAAATCATCTAGAAAATGCTGATGAATTTCCAAAGTCCTAGCTGAAAACTTTGCTTCCAATATTTCATGGAATTA